>VZTO01027891.1:72131-89591 GCA_013400615.1 Syrrhaptes paradoxus
ATGAGGAGCGGCTGAGGGAGCTGGGGTTGTTTAGAGAAGAGGAGGCTGAGGGGAGACCTTATCACTCTCTACAACTACCTGAAAGGAGGGTGTCCTGAGGTGGGTGCTGGTCTCTTCTCTAAAGTAACAAGTGACAGGACAAGAGGAAATGGCCTCAAGTTACACCAGGGAAGGTTTAGGCTGGATATTAGGAAAAATTTCTTCACTGAAAGAGTGATCAGGCATTGGAACAGGCTACCCAGGGAGGTGGTGGAGCCACCACCCTTTGAGGGGTTCAAGAAACGTGCAGATGTGGTGCTTAGGGACATGGTTTAGTGAGTTAGGTGGTGTTGGGTTGGACTTGATGATCCTTGAGGTCTTTTCCAACCTTAATGATTCTATGATGAACTGTGACCTCATTTCCCTTAAATAACTGCCTTTCTACACTGTCCAGTCACAGTGCTGTGGGGCACAGCAGATGCTCCCACAGGAACCTTAGACCCTGATGACACCTTCAAAGCACCCCAGTAAAGAATCTGGGTGTCCCTGCACTTGGTCTCATGCTCATCAAGAGCTGCTGCTGGCTGTCAGCATGTATCTCACAAGATAACACGTGAGCAGAGCTACAAGCAGCAGGCACAGTCCCGCTTGTGCTCCAAGACCCTGTTCCCTCCATACAACTCTTTTCTAGGAATCCTCCAGCATGGATCCTCACTCCCAGCTACTGGGCTGACCACACTGCTGTCTGGTAAGCATCACTCCTGTGTGAAGCTCCCACACAACTGCTTCATCTTGCCCTGACATTTTGAGGCAAAAATGGTTACAGCAATGTACAGATAACCACCTGGTCCTTGCTGAGACTTATGTACCTTTCTTGAGATAGTTTAGGAGAAAAGAACCAAGTGATGCATTTGTGGCCTCTTCAGGCATGTAGTGTTGGAAGATCAGCTTTGCCTTGCAAGCCCTATCAAACAGCAGCGTGGCTCATGCTAGATTCAACCCTACTTTAGAACTATGTATTTATTAATATAAAAAAAGAGGAAAAATATGTAACAGCATAAAATGGTAAGTGGACAGTAGGCTGCAGTTGCTACAGTGAAGTCAAGCTAAGGCCCAAGGGCCATCAAAACTTCAACGTGTTCACATTGCTTGGTGAGCTGCTGAGGTGATCACCAGCATACGAACATTCTAGAATTTGTGGAATTAAAAAAAAAAAATCAAAGAAATGTTGTGGCTGAAAACATAATGGCATTAATAAAGACTACTGACTCTAGCAAGTTAGCTAAAAAGAGAGCTACAAACTTACGAGAGGGACATAGAATAACACCAACACAAGAAGAACTGGAGGTTCTGAACAATGCTGGAATCACATTTTGAAACTGCCTCAAGAATATGTACATGAAATCAACTGAACAGACAAAGCTATGATGAAACGTGTTTCATTTTATGCTGATGCTTAACTAAAGAAGGCCTGACAGACCAGGCTCATTCTGCTCAACTAAGGAACACTTTCCTCACCATCTGGCTTAGAAATCGCTTGGATTCCAGAGTGGCCTTCTAATCGCCAACAGGAAATCAGGGAAACTATTTTAAGTAAGCATCACTAAAAATAAAATGGGAGAAGCAATGAAAGGAAAAAAGAAAGTGCTCAGTGATAAATACAGTATAGAGATTTCACTATTTATATTTTTAAGGCTATTTATATTTGAAAGCATTCCCTTTGAGACACTGACAGGCAGGCTTCCATATTCATCAGTCGGTATTCACTCAACTACACAGTATTTATAGAAATATGTAAAGGCCAACAGAAACAAAAAAGACATTAAAAATTAATTTCTGTCACAATTTGGGGTTATTATTTTCACCTCACATTCAAGTTCAGCCACACATAAACAAAACATTTCCCAACATTACACTGATAACACCTTTTGAATGCTCTCCACAAAATCCTGCTCCAGCAACACAGCACACCGTGAAAAAAAAATAATGCAACAGTTTGACACAGTCTGACACAACTTACTTGGCCAGAGATAAGCTCTTTTAGATGAACTTGCTGTGTGGGCTTGATTTCCCAAAGAGCTGAACACCTGATGTCATTCAGGACACCAACGCAGCACCTATGATGGCAGGGCCACAAAGAACCCATACAACATCACCTCACGACAGAGCAAATCCAAAGGGCAGAACTGAAGAGGAAAGGATCTGCAAGAGTGAGATGACTGGTGAAAGACTGGCAATATGCTGGAGGAGAACCACTGAAATATCCTGCACGGTCCTTGACAAAAATGTTGCATTTGGCTCTTCAGAAGCTGAGGCATTTGAAAGGAAAGTGCAACTTCTCTTGCAAATCTCTTAAGTTCCTCAGAAAACACCAACTGCACGTCTGTTTTAAGAACAATCACATTCATGAACCCATTTACAAAATGCAAGTTAAGATGCTTGCTGCTTCTCTGGTAACCTGGATGATCTAATTTAGCTTCAGAGTCAATTGACTGTTTCCTGCTACAACTGAAATCTGTTACTAGCTTTGTTCATGTGCCAACACTGTTTAGCTTAGTTAGCTAGCTTTCCTCTCTAGCAGTGCTTTCCCTGATGCATTTATTAAGAACTATCTTACCACGCCTCAGGTTTTACTTTGCTAGCCTATTCTGCTAAGACAGATGTTCTCAGAAACGTTTCTCTTTTTGTACCTGTTCTAGCCTGAATTGTTCTTGAATTCAAAACACAGAATTATATAAAGTGCAACACATGACATTTCATTTTGTACATTTTTCTTCAATGACCGTAAAATTTCCATGCCTCCATCACCTTCACACTACCCCTATTCCGTTCTAGAGCCATATTTATCTTTCCAGAGGCCCCATTACTTATCCATTACTTACTTTTAGGTCTGGAGATTTGCCTTGTTTGGATACAAGTTTCAAACACTTTTAAAAATATTTTCTCTACTTTTAAACGTCTAGGCTTTTTAGTCCAGCCAACTTAACTACCTACCAATCTCACTACCTCGTTTCCTTGATTTCATAGCCTGTTCTTCTGTGAGAAAAGGCATTACGTACGGATCTATGTTTGCTTATCTTCACATTAAATTTAAATGGAAACAATTAAATGCATGCTTCATCCAAGCTTATTTTGTATAACTAACTCTTCTATAATGTCCTCATGCTACACCAAAATGAAATCTGAGAAAGCACATCAACATTTCAGTTCACTAACCCTTTTAAAGAAGCACAGCTTGCACCCAAGACAGTCAGTGTCCCAGGTTTCAAAGGGATTGCATCTTCTGAGCCATTTATAACTATATTTCTACAAGCAAAATAAACATACCCAAGACTGTTTAGGCCAACTGGCACAGAAAGGTGGCATGCTATTCAATACTCTCACCCTCCAAAAACAAGTGGCTGCTTCCAAACTGCCTACTGGGAATAATCCCAAGATAACTTTCAAACTTTACCTGGGAAAAGTTCAGGTGAGTTCCGTAAATATAAACCAAAACTACAGCAGGGAGAGTTAACAGTAGAGACAATTGATTTCCAGGGGCTGTGAATACTTCCTAACACCATTTAATTTACTAGTACAGACATGGCCATTGCATGAAGACCTCTTAATGCCTGTATGACTGTTGTGGTTTAACCCCAGATGACAACTGAACACCACACAGCCACTTGCTCACTCCCCCAGGTGGGATGCAGGGGAGAATCAGAAGGGTAAAACTGAGAGAACTCATGGGTTGAGATAAAGACAGTTTAATGGATGAAACAAAAGCCACACACACAAGCAAAACAAAATAAGGAATTCATTCACTACTTTCCATTGGCAGGCACATGTGCAGCCATCTCCAGGAAAGCAGGGCTCCGTCACGTGTAACAGTTACTTGGGAAGACAAATGCCATCACTCTGAATGTCCCCCCCTTCCTTCTTCCTCCTCCAGCTTTACATGTTAAATATGACATTATATGGTACGGAATACCCATCCCTTTGGTCAGTTGGGGTCATCTGTCTGAGCTGTGTGGAGAAGAAGCTGGGAGGGCAGAGGCGGTACGAGAAGCTGAAAAAGTCCTTGGCTTAATGTAAGCATTGCTTGGAAACAACTAAAACATCAGTGTGTTACCAACATTATTCTCAGCACAAATCCAAAACATAGTCTCATACTAGCTCCTATGAAGAAAACTAACTATCCCAGCCAAAACTAGCACAATGACCCTGAGTTTTTAATGACTATTTGTAGATCTTCATTAGTTTGTCATTCTCTCACCTTCCTTCTCAGAGACCAAAATAATTCTACTCATATCACACCAGTCACAAGCTTTTCTCAAGCTTGACATACTAATCTTCATTTTGCTCCAACAGGGATGCTGAGATCTTTGGCTCAAGATTCTTCTTCAGGACCTTTTTCAGCTCTATGTCTGTATGATGTTTCTTTGGTTCCTGGAAAACATAACACCACTCTTTACCCTAGCTAAGCTCTGCTGACCAATCTGTCTTACCACCTAAAGAAAAGGAGTCTTCAGACACTCACATCTGGCTCTTCTGCATATCACTAAGAATCCCAGATCTTCATGGGATTTTTTCCTTTTTATCCCTGCTGCAGCCCAACTATATTCTATTTTCTCCCCAGTTCTTTAATCACATCCTTGTTCCTCCTCATCTTCACCTTACCTTCCCTTCTTTTGGTGGCACTCTTTATTGTCATCTGTTTCTTTTCTCCTGAGTTCTCCATCATAACAAATCAGTCTGTCATTTGATTTCTCTCTACTACCCACTGGTGCCAGCCTCTATGCTGTGATTACAGCCACAAGCATCTGTGGTCAGCTTCCTCAAAGACCCCTCTCTTCCAGCTACTATTTTTATATACAGCTGTGCATTCAGTTCACCTCAACTGCGTCTTCTCTTCCCTCATGTCATCAGCTCTCTGCCTCTAGCTCCATATAAACTTCTCAGATATTCTCTCTTCTGACTTCTGTCAGGTGACATTTCTATGTAAAAAAGATCCTATCAGGTAACATTGAAGAAAGTAAATCTCCTTCTGTTCCTGTATCCAGTTTCAGTGTCTTCTCTGTGATCCTTCATTCTGGTGCTGCATCACTGCACATCCTTCCTTGTCTCTCCCTTCAAGGAAAGATAAACATCACAGACAAAATGCATCCAGAGTCTATATTTTCATTAAATGCCATCTTCCTCTGGCCCGTGACTTTTTAGGTTTTTAGCCACATCTGAAAGACAGTTACCTGCCCAATCTAAATCAAGCTTACCTGGGTGAAAGTTTTCAGTTGTGACCAAAGGCAGAAACATCCTTCATATCCTTCAGCTACAAAAAGTTTAATCCACTGATAACTGCAAACAGGTCCCACAAACACCAGTTAAAGGAAAAGAAGGAAGAGTAATTACAATATAGGGCAGGAATTCTTGTACCTGAAGCTCTACTACAACTTATGGAAAAATGGATGTCTACCTAAACAGAAGAAAATTAAAAAGTAGTGGGAGGAATTTCATGTCTGAGATCAATAAGCTCAGTTTGAGTAATCTTCATTTTCTGATAAGAGCCTAAGTACTGAGAGATAACTCCTCATACTTGTGAAATAAAAAAAAAGTGTACATGAACCTCAGATACAGAACATGATTACTAGAGTTTTTGCAAACTTGGAAGTGGTTGCACAAGCATCTGGCTGAAAAGAAAATATAGTTCAACAATTTAACAAGGATATCTTTTTGCAAATCAAAGTACAGACTCCAACCCTTGATTATTCCCATCAAAGTGTGAAACCATATTAAGGAGTTGGATCACACAATCTAACTGCACTTTACTGGTTTCTTCCCTTGAAACAACGCAGATTTTATAGGACAAATAATAAGGACAGATCTTCAAAGGACATGTGGATGTGTAAGAACAGAGTACAAAGCAGAGTGTCATCTGAACATTTTTATTATATAATAAAAATAGCACTTTGTTTGGAAATTGAGTTTCACTTTCAGTGCAAGGCTTTCCTGTACATCCACACATGCAAGAAATTATGAACAATGAACTTCAGGAAAGTCTTGTGCCCTCAATGCTTGAGTTCATCTCCAGAACTTAAAACCCAGCAAGGCTGCTAAGTTAACAAGGCACACTGAGACACAAGTAGAAAGAGTATGTTGATTGTTTTAATGTAAACAAGCACCCAGGCATCAAATTTAATTGTCAATAACTGGGAGGATTTTCAAAGATGCAAAGTAACAGTAAATGGCAAGTTCAAAAGATATTCAGGTTGGGCTAAATGATCTAATTGCTCCTGTAAATCTACAGTTTCTGAAAGCCATGAAATATCCTTCACTGTTAAAGATTTTGGAATGTGTATCCACTATAAACACTATACTAATTATAATTAATTACATTAATTTTCTCTCATAATTTCCACAGTGATTTTCCCGAAACAAAGCAGGCCAAGAATACATCCAAATGGGTATTTCCTCTGCAAGGTCACTGAGCGTGCTGTCATAGCAGCCTACTGACCTTGGCAGAACTCTGCCTAAAATTGATTTAGGGCACAAGTGAAAATGAGTTTGAAGGGATTTTTTTTTTCCTTTGAATCATCATGAAACCACCATGAAGTCTGAAACTGCTAGACAGCTCTTGCCAGAAAACTTCCCCAAGTCTAACAATGTATTGCCACCAGCCAGGCTGGCAGTACACGGAGCCTCACACTTCACCCGACTGCACCAGCCTCACCTGAACTAGGTGCTGCAAACCTATTAACACCTGTCTGGCAGACCACTTTCATCTGTGGCCTCTGTTGTAACGTACAATGCGGCAACTGCTTCACAGACCCAGGCAAAAAACTAGGAATCTTTTAGCTGGCTTTAAATTAGGGTCATTTTTTCCCTTAAAGATGAAGATGAAGGTGCAGTCCCTGCCTCTGACCAGTGCTGCCATTAGGTTTTTTTTAGAAAGATATATTACAGCAAAACAAAAAAAGATCTATCAGATTAAAAGACTACATCACTTACTCCATACTTATTGTAAAATTTATGGAGCTAAAACAAGGGACAAGCCTTTCACCGTTCTTTCTAAAACTTTAGAAATCTTCCTCTGAATTCCCAGTGTTGCTTTGACTTGCTTTTTAGACTGATTCTTTGCCAGAGGTGCTGTATAATTGTTTATGTCTCATCCAACCTGAAGTGGAAGTTGGAATTCAACAAATAAATATGCAAATATCTGCTAGTGATTTGTACTTGCAAAAACATATAATCCACATGTTTATTGAGATCCTATTTAGGAATTTCCCAGCAGACATATTCCTAGCAATTAAATGCCAATAGGATCAGATTTCCTGAGAGTCAATCGTGAAGGGCTAGGGAACCCTTGTAATGAAATTTCTGAACAAGATTACAAAGATAAATCCTTTTCTTACTAAAAATATTCCAAGAAGTATGCTTAACAGGGAAATGGGACTGACTGGTTCAGTATTCAACTATTTGCCACACATTTACATCAAGGAAAGCATTTTTCCCACCAGTGGGAATTTAATTACATGGGATACAGGGAAAACTAATAATAATAAAAAAAAAAACACTGTGAAAGGGCTCTTTCACCATTCTAGTCAAAGTAGATATCTCAAAACATGTCAACTGGACAAACAGAAAATACAAAAATAAAAATTATTAAAGATAGTGTATCTTCACCTAGCAATTGGTAACTATGCTTTCCAGCCAGAGAAAACACTGGGAAAACTACTGGAGGAGTTTTCCTTTGGCTCAGGGAACAGATGAGCAAGAGTTCTCCTAAGGCATTGCTTACAAAGCCAAAAGCTGTTAAATTAAGCAGCGGCTAAAGCAAGTTACAACACGGTCTGCTCCAGCCTATGTGGACAGAGCCAAGCTGCAGTGTAACAACATTTAGGGGAAAAAGAGAGAGAGAAGAGAAAACATACTTTATGTTTTTATCCCAAGTCTGAACCAGACTCAGGGAACTGTCACAAGCAAGTCAGAATACAGAGGTAGAAGAGGCTGTTTGCTCAGAAAGCACTCACCTCGAGCACTGCAGATTTTACAGCTGGGTATTCTCTAGTGTTTATTCAATCAACTTGTCAATTCCTCCCAAAAAAGGGACACTTTCTTAAAAAAATTATGCCACTTCTTGTCCTTGAAGAAGACTTTTTCAGTCTGATAAATGACATCTCGCTTGACATGCATTCTTTCTCAGTTAATCTAATTTTTTCCTAAATGCCACTTTACCATCCCAAGGATTTTGATCAAACCGTTCTTACAGCACTACTTTCTCCATGCTCTTCTCCTACACAAAATCTCTCTCTTCATCAGTCCTTGCACATTTCTCCATGTCCATGGTTCATTTTCCTTTCTCTTCTCAGAATTTCAGCTAAACCACATAAAATGATGCATAAAGGCCAGAGGGAAGTTTAAAAAAACCACTGAAGTGAAAAACAGGCTGGAACTGTGAAGAGCAGTTAAGGACTGTTTTCTGGTCAGCTGTGCAGCTCTAGCTCATTATGTAAGCATGAGTGTAAAATCATTCTGAAGCTTCAAATAACCCCTACTTGTGTGATTTCCACTTAATTTAAGAATTAGCTGAGGCAAACTGTATTGCCATTCTAAGGAAGGACAAAGAGGTTAAGAGCATCTAAAAGGTTTAGATACAATGAGGGTGACACTGTGCCTATCAGAATCAGTTTTTAGGATCCCATAAGAACAAGAAATCACTGCAGGTTCTCTTTTAATTTCATTTCAAGGAAACGGGGAATAAAATTTAAATAGAACCATGAATATTGATACATTTTATGGCAGTCTCATGCTCAACCTCTGTCTCCTCCTATATGTGAAAATTTTACCTTTAGACAACTCTTGGTAACACAGAACATCAAATCCACCCACACAGAATGGGAACCCACCAGGGTCAGCCTGCTATTTTCCCACTGAGGCCAGGTTGCTGAAAGAAGTGGGCACTCCCTGCCATTTTCACTTATCTTTTTGCTGCCAGCCAAGCTGGAGCTCTTCCTGTAAATCCCAGTATTTTCCAGCCAGTTCATTTTCAGAAATGGAATTTGGTCAGAAAAAAACACAACTTCCTATATGTCATGAAATTCAGAGCTAGTGAACACACCTGCATTGTGGCTACTTATCCGGATATCTTGATGGGCTAGTACTGTCATTGTATTTTAAAGTGGTTCTACACCAAATTTTTTACTATCCTGTATGTCTTTACATTTTACAAACCCACTCTGTAACTGTGAAAAGTAAAGCTCTCTAAATCAGCCCCAATCAGGGGGCGAGACTAATGGTGTGTATGGTTAGCATCTTAATGTAAAGGAAGTAAAAAACGTAAAAACTTGTCATAATTGCTCAACAGGATTCTCTGTCAGTACCACACATCTACTATAACTAAAGCACACATTTTAACCCAACCAGGATGTCAGTAGATAAAAAACTGAACATGAGCCGGCAGTGTGCGCTCACAGCCCAGAAGGCCAACCAGATCCTGGGCTGCATCAAGAGAAGCGTGGCCAGCAGGTCAACGGAGGTGATTCTGCCCCTCTGCTCTGCTCTCCTGAGACCCCACCTGGAGTATCATCCAGCTGTAGGACCCCTAATGCAAGAAGGATGTCAAGCTGTTGGAACAGGTCCAGAGGAGGGTCACTAAGATGATCAGAGGGCTGGAACACCCCCCCATGAAGACAAGCTGAGAGAGTTCAACCTGGAGAAGAGAAGGGTCTGGGGGGACCTTAGAGCAGCCTTCCAGTACCTGAAGGGGGGCCTACAGGAGAGATGGGAAGGGACTTTTTACAAGGGCATGCAGTGACAGGATAAGGGGTAATGGACTTAAAATGAAAGAGGGTAGATTTAGATTAGATATATGAGGAAGAATTTTTTCACTGTGAGGGTGGTGAGGCGCTGGAACAGGTTGCCCAGGGAAACTGTGGGTGCCCCATCCCTGGAGGTGTTCAAGGCCAGGCTGGATGAGGCTTTGAGCAACCTGGTCTAGTGGGAAGTGTCCCTGCCCATGGCAGGGGGGTTGGAACTAGATGATCTCTAAGGTCCCTTCCAACCCAAACTATTCTATGATTCTGTGATTCTATGACATCCTCACAGTCAGCAAAAATTCTGTACTGCTTTTCTGTGGTGACAGCAGAAGCAACAGAGAACTTTTTCCTTGGTTTCTGGGTGACCTTTATGGAAACCTACTTCCTTTCTGTGCACATGCACTTTAAATTCAGAACATACAATTTCCCTTTGTGAAATTGTATTATTTTACTTTTACCTCTGTTTTCATTTCTGTGATTATTAAATCAAAGATGGGATGATTGGTTTTTAAATTAATTTGTGAAAGGACAATGAAAGATGCTGATGGCTAGAGGGATGCGAATGAACTTCTAACAGATCAAAAGAGGGAGAGTGTTAATGAGCAGATGTGTCCTTAAAGCTTTCTTAAATGCAAGCACAACAACTGTCTCAAGACTGACAAGTACAGGTCTTCTCATCATGGTGCTGAGGAAGAGCTTTTACCAACCCAGGTAGAAAGGAGAAACAGCAGGAGTCTCAGTAAACAGCTCACATTTGAAGGAAAAATACAGTCGACTCCATTTAGTCCTTGCTCCCTCTGCAAAGATCATCCTAAGTGAAAACACAGGAGGAGCAAGAAATTTAAGTCCTTGCCTCCCATCCTCCTGTCTGACGAGGATCATGGGAGCTGCAGCTTTCATTGGAAGCCATCTCTGACCCCTCAGCTGCACTCTGACTTCAGCAGTACCCAGAACCCACAGAGAGCTCCTGCCCTCCAAGGGCAAAACTTTGCTGCAGCTCTTCACAGCACAGCTCAGATAAGAAATATTCCCTGCACACAATATCCTTTTGTACTACACAAGTGAAGTCCCTGAATAAAGAGCCCAGTATGTTGCAGAAGATCAAGGAATTCAAAACTACCCAGTAAGTGTGACTCTGGAGAGTCACTAGACCATCCCCTTTGGTCACGGAATTGAGCTGTCATGGCTGAGGAAGCTTTGAGACTGCAAAGCAAAGCACTTGAGGCTGTATTTCTTCTGGGTTTTTTAAATGTAATTTAAACTGATCTAGTTCACCACACAACTCAAATCAATCTAACAGGCATGGTGGCTAGCAGTTCAGTTTACATTTATTTTTTTGAGGGTTTTTTTTTTTTTTTTTTTTNTTTTTTTTTGGGAGGGGGGCTTTTTAACTTAGAGATAAACTGTTCTCTCTCAGGAATAAAATTAGCAATCAATCCTGGCTGGCTGCACCTAAAATACATTTTAAAAAACCTTTAGGACATACATGCATTTGACTTTGAACTTCCTGCTAGACTGCATTTGCACTTACTTGAGTAAAAAGTTAGAACTTCTACATTTCTTGCTGCCTGAGGGAAGCAAAAATATTAGCGCAGATTAAATACTTATTTTGTAGCAACATGAAATCTATCATGCTACTGAAAATCATTTTGAATGCTACCTCTTCAGCAAGGCTGGACTTAGAGCTTTTCCTCTTACAAAGTTACACATTCAATAAATACACAGCTGGGCCAAGAAAACTCTGTTTTGTTTTGGCAAAGCATCAGACAGCATCTTCTGGTTTGCCAACACAGGCAGAATCTTGTCTAACTGTGGGATACTCTTGGTTTTACCACCTATTAGGGAAACTATTAAGAAGCACTGAAAGGTTCCAGCCCTTTTTACGTATTCTCAGTTGAATCTCATTAGTTTGCATGCTCTCGGTTTGAACACAAACATATAGCAGTCTTTTCCCACCTCTCAGGGAAAAACTAACAGGAGAGTGTTAAGTTTCATGTGCTAGGACTTCATTACTTCTACAAGCTATGCTACATAATTAAACTGCACTTGTCAAATAAGTGATTAGAGAACATTTTGTGCTGCAGCATATGTTTTTACTGTCTGTTTACCTCAACTGACAAAATTAAATCATTCACAGAGTCTCCTGCACAACAGTGCAAACAACTGAGATACTAAACTTGGAGAGGGGGAGAGCTGTGGGACTCAAAGGAAGAGTATATATAGGATGTGATTAAAGAAAGAGTGCTGGATTAAAGCCACAGATGAGAAAACTGAAACAACAAAACCAAAGCTTGCTCTGAGGATGCTGCTGAATGAGAATGACCTAGAAGCAAATCTAGTTATTGCCATTTAGATCTGTAGCAGCTTCTAAACAGGCTTTCTACGGAGTCTCAGACCCTTAAAGTGGGCAAAAAGGCAGAGAATGGATACATGTCGCTTAGAGAGACTAAGACTTAATAATAGTCAGCCAACATGGACTTCCACAACCTTTAATTTACCTTCTTATCCCTATTCTCACAGTAATTCATATTGGGGGGGGATGGCTTTGGCTAGTGCTAGTAGCAGGGTGCAGTAATCTGAAATATTCTGTAGTAAACAGCATCCCCCAGGGCTGAAATACAGGGGCCATGTACAAAATGACACAGATAGAAAAGTTGGACTAGCAACCTACCAGTCCACCACATCCCAGAAGATGGTGGGGTGACCATTTCTGCAATGCCAGAAGACAAACAGAATTTCTGAAACACAGCATATATTGTCCTACCTGTTTCTATTCTCCACAGGTAGGTCTTCGGAGCCCACTCTGACAGTGGGACAACCCACACAGACAAATAAAGCAGATACAGCCAAATGAACAGCTGTCTCTCCTGCTGACGGGAATTGATTTGTTTGGCCAACCTGGCAATTTGTCAGAAGCAGTCTTCTAAAGGTTACCCAAAACAAAGCACCATCCAGATGCAAATCCCTTCTGGTAGCAGCCCGCCTGGTGCTGTACCAGCCTGCTGCTACCAGAGCCACACCCATCCTTCCCAGGGCTGCAGCAACCAGCAGGACCTGCTGCCCTGAACATCATTGTGATGTTCAACTTGGACTCTGTCAATGAGCACATACACAAATCTGCTATTTTTCAAATGTTCTAGTCACCAAAAGCCACATTTCCGTTAAGCGGGAAGAGAACATTCCTGATGCTCCTGTTCTCTCATGGCAGCAGAATTTCCCTGAATCAACACTTTTTGCAAAGTTATGTAACAGCACACACCACATGCTTAACTCTCATCGGAGCAGACACTGCGAGCACAGGAAAAGCATCAGGGTACTTCTTTACACCAAACTGTGCTCTAAACCAGCATTTGAATTTGAAGATTTTTAAAAGGTATCTTTATTTCTTGGAAGAGAACAGCAAGCTACCCAGGCAAAATCATGGATTCTTATATAAGGGTTATTAAGTAAACAAAGTGCAGGAAACAAGATTCAATAGCTTTTAAATGCAGTAAAACTGAGCTTTTAAAGCAAGCACAGTTCTTCAATATAAATAACAAATTCGGGACTAGCAGTACACTGGAAATAAGCCAAAGGAACTCCCCAGACCTCAACACAACTCCTCCCTTTTGTCATCTGGAGTGCTGAACTGAAAGAAATGCCACAGAAGCTCTAGCATTAACCAAAATCAATTTTGCAGCCTTCTGTATCACTGTCCAATAGAGGCATTTCTCCTATCGTACAGAACGCTCTTTTCCTTTACATTAAATTACTTAGCCATGAGCTTTCAGACAGAAGAAAACAGCAGCAATTTGATGGCTCAAATACATTTACTAATGGAGACAGCAATTTTCTTCCATGGGACAGGCTCCTCCACTTCTTTTCAGAACTGAAGGAAGTATCCATTAAGACTGACTCACTGGTAGCAAAAATATGTCAAAAAAGACATCGTGAAGTTTGTTTTTAATACTCTCCACAGTCATATTATGGCTATCAGGAATTTTTGAGAACCATAGGTATGTGATATACTTTCAAGAGAGATGATGCATAAGAAACTTCATACTGAAAGATCAGAACTGTTATTGCACAGCAAGCAGCCAAATGTGTTTGACTCCTGCCTAACCAGTTTTCTCTCCATTCTACTTCATCACAGTCATGAATCCCATACTTAGTAGCAAGGTAATTAACCTTTTTTTTAATCCTTTTTCAATCTCTTGCCCTCCCTCACCTTTCTCTTTTTCTTGGATGTCCACGAAAGCAGGCGAAGCCTCCATGTGCAGGGACACACCTTACTTTGGGTTATCTTCTCTATTTTAGTTTTCCTATTGTTTTAGTCTAATAAATTTCCAAATTCAGGTTTAGACTGCCATGTGTAAACCATACATACAATTTAGTCCAAGGAGGGAGAGCAGTAGAGATGGTCAGAGTACAGGATTGACAAGCCAGGTACCAAGTGCCCATTACCTACCGGCAGGTCAGGTATCAGGTGTTCTGGAACACAAAATCCTCTGATATTGCCAAGCTCACCCTCAAATTACCCCGGAGAGCTCTAGTTTCTTACAATTTTACAGAAGAGCTTTTTCACAGGTCTTTCAACAGAGCCAGAATTCCATGAAAAATCTCCTGAATAATTTTTTATGGACACATACGGCCAGCACGACTCTTAGCTATTGCTTCCGTCTTACTACTTTGGAGTTAGACTGTACATAGAAGCTATGCTACATAAATGCAGTAGGATGACATAATTCTGAGCTCAGGCTGACAGATTTTTCCATTTGCAAGACTTTGCACAGTAACTCCTGATTAATTTTAGACATTGAAATTAATGAGCTTATTAAAGTAAGAAAAAGGAGTCAGGGCTATTATTGTTCAACACAGTATTTCGTGCTTCTTCTAGCATAAAATTGCTTTTTTGATCAACCATTTTTACATATTTTCTATGAAAAGAATCTGCTGCCTCTCATCCCATAAAACAAGGATGCACTTCCCTGCAGGTGATGAGAACTGAAAGGTGAGTATCCTCCATGCCCTCTCATTATCCCATGCAGGTTCCAGAGCAAACATGTAAATTATTTATTTCTCAGTTTCGGGGAAAGCAGATTACTTTATATTAGGAATTCTAAATAATATGCTAAAAATTTAACCTGCCCTTTCAACTCTTATGGATATTAAGATTTCCGATATAGCATGTGGTTATAGAAAATTCTGTGTTAAAGTTGATGGCACTGTGCTCACAGGATATCTGTAGGAAATTCAATAAACTGTAGAGATTTAGTAAACATCCCAGATAAATTATAACTTTTCAGTGCTCCCAATACACAATGCAAGCCCATAAGTAAGGCAGGCGAAATATTAGAAGATTATGCAGGAAGATGTGTCTATGGGCTGATCAGACAGGAGCAGAAGTTGGCTCAGTACCAGTATGTATGGCTGCAGCACGCAGAACCTGCAAACTCAGCAGTGCCATACCCACCGCCACGTTTCCTCAAGATCTGCTCAAAGACTTTTCAACCTTTCACCACTGAAGCAAGAGTGACCTGCTCCAGCTCCGATTTTGGAAATCCTGTGGCTGCCTGTACCACATAAGGGCCTTTGTTGGTGGAGATGTGGATTTAAAAGGCCTGAAGGAACTCTTACAATAATCTGGTCTGACTTCCTGCCTGGCACAGGCCCTAATACCTCACGCAGCCATTTCTTTACAAAGCACAAGAACTTGTAACTCTACTAGAAGATATTCAGAAGGAGATCTAATCTTGATTTAATTACTCCTAGTGATCTACCACATTCCCTTGTAAGCATTTCCAATGGTTAATTATACCTACAGTATCGTATTTCCAACGTGAACTCCTCTTTGCTTATCTTGCTGTGTTTTTGTCTGTTGGAGCCCTATCCTTTCTCCCTACACAGATATTTTTAGATACCAACCACATCACACTTCAAAATTCTCTTACCTGAGATAAACAGTTTTCGTGCTTGGCAAATCAAAACAGGGATTCCTGCATCCAACGCACAGCAGCTGTGGTGGTATTACAGATAGCTTTTGACTATAGAGACTAAAAAAGAAATTCAATTCAACTGCAAGGGGACGGCACAGAGCAACTTCTTTAAGAAGCTTTTCCAGCTTTCATAGCAATCATCCATTTGTAAGGCCTGGGAAACTGGGATAAATAGCACTGCAATCTGGAGAGTTTCATTTTTAACTTAATTGATAAATTCCAGCTCAAACCAGATCAGCGGTTACTAAATACTATAGTTAACTTATAAAGAAATAGATGGTTGATGGCAGATGGTTTTCTACTACTTGTATGTCAAAATCACATAAAAACCCTGCTAAAAGAATGACCCAGTACTTCTGCAGGCACTGCCAAGGCAGAAATCCAGGAGTGAGCAATATGTACCCTAAAATACTTCCAGTTGTGACCCTGGGAAACAAAATGAGTAAATTTCCACTACTGCTGTCACGCTATATTACTTAGGCATATTACTTAGACATTTATATTACTGTAGCATTCAGAGGCTCCACATAAGGCTCTCTTGTGCTAGGTGATCAACTACAGAGGGAGCTTAATTCGTTTTTGCAGCGTTTGCCCAGTTCTTGTATGGCTGAATCCTGGTAAGGAGACAGAAGGAGGACTTGTGTCCTGCTGATGAGATTGGTGTACAAAGACTGCTCAGAACCAGAATTTCTTCTGGCATTTACTAAATCCCTGCACTACCCATGTGACTCTCAACACATTATAAAGTTCCTTAGCTGACTCTCTGTTTCAGAAGGGCTTTCAGTCCTTCACGCTGATTTGGTGCAGAACAGCAGCACCTTGCTGTCTCCAAGATACACTGTATATGCACACACCTTTGTAACTGCAAATACACACATATACTCTTCATGTACTAATACAGAGCAAGAATATGCAATGCTATTGTCTGCTATTTACAACATCACTTTAAAATTTTCCACAACAAAAAAGTGTGATATGACACCTCATTACTTTTTCACAACACTTCTGTTTTTTCCATTAATATTTCACATTTCCACTCACTTGTGGTTTCAAACAGTTTACATTTTGCATAGCTTAACTGAGGTTTTTTTTTTTTAGCCTTCCTCTTCCCTATTCCAAGGATACTTCTCTGCAAATCAGGAACACAGTTTATGTAGATGGAGCAACTTTTACTGGTTTAAGATGTCAGCAGGTATAAGAAACATTCATTTTAAACACATTCCCATTTGGAAGGTGTTTGACTTGAAATAGGTGCACAAAATCCAGCTAACAACTCTGCAAGCTTATATTTTAACCACAGATAAAAACCAAAGCAGGCAAATGCTTTAGGAAATAAAGAAGACCCGGGAAACTACAGGCTGGTCAGTCTCACCTCTGTGCCTGGCAAGATCATGGAGCAAATCCTCCTAGAATCTATGCTAAGGCCCATGGAAAACAAGCAGGTTATTGATGACAACCAACACGGCTTTACCAAGGGAAAATCGAGCCTGATGAACTTCGTGGCCTTCTACAACAGGGCCACAGTGCTGGTGGATAGAGGAAGGGCAACTGACATCATCTACCTGGACTTGTGCAAAGCCTTTGACACAGTCCCACATGACATCCTTGTCTCTAAGTTGCAGGGACATGGATTTGACGGAAGGACCACTCGCTGGATAAGGAATTGGCTAGACAGCCGCACTCAAAGAGTGGTGGTCAATGGCTCAATGTCCAAG
>VZTO01027891.1:103158-147595 GCA_013400615.1 Syrrhaptes paradoxus
AAAAAAAAAAAAAAATCCAAAGCACAAAAATAAGCCTCTTTCTTAAATGGGGGGGGGGGGGAATTATTTCAGGTTTCTCACAAATTAAACCGCCTCTGCCTGCATTTTGGAAGGAAAATTAAACTAGTGGCAACAAAAGCCTGTCTACTTTTTTGACATGATATTATGTATGCCACATCAGCCCATTTCAAGCACTGTGCCTCTAGGAGTTTAAACCAAACATATCATATTTCTACACAGAATATAAATGCTAAGGGTCAAAATAAAAAAAAAAAAAACGCGTACTCAGCAAAACTATCGTAAGTAGCAGTTTGCTCATACAAGGCTTGAAGACCTGATATTTCCAAACTCTTCCTTTCTGCTCTGTCCTGAGTTTACGTACGATTGCTGCTGTTGCAACAGCACAAAATTCTGCATTCATGCAAAAAGATATTAAAACGCAGAGACCAGTGGGACAGCTGCCCAATTCCTTGCTGCACAACTTTTATATTAGTAATTCCTGGCAAGTTCTGTAAAGTGACTGACAGACACAGACTTTCTGGGTGAAAAAAAAATTCAACATAGCTGAAATTGTGTTGGTTTAATGCTACAGCACAGAAGACAGCAGCACTATAATGCCAGCACAGCAGGAAAAAATTCAATTGCTTTTAATAGACAAGCATTTAGTGCAACCAGTATAATCTGCAGTGACATTTTCCCCTGACTATTATGTAAGCCAAAAGCTAAACTTTTGCTTTTGTACAGTATATTGCCTATCTCCAACACAGTGCCTTATCAGCTTTCTCTCCATTTTTCAGATATTTTAGTAGCAAAAGAAGGACTTATCAGATTCTTAAGATTCTTTCTAAAACTCCTGTTTTCTTCCATTCTGTGTTTATGTTGCCATGCCGATATCAGTTCAGACAGGCTTCAAGAGGAAATGTTATTTGTTTAGTTAGCATGGCTCTTATTCCAACAACCTCTATGAGAAGTTCACCTCTCCTAATAATCTAAAAGGTAAAGAAAAATCCAGGTAATTCCACAAAGAAAAACTGGGATTTCAAAAATCAAGGATGGTCAATCCATTTTACCAATGTCATTCCCTAGCATCTCTTTTTCTACATTTCAGGAAGAAAGCGAAAAAGCAAGGAAACGGGTAGTTAGAGACATCACCATATTTATAACCCAGGCGTCATGCAGAACATGAGAATATCTACCTCTGCAGCAGCAATTATCCTTGAAAAGATTTTCAAAATGGCATTCAGCAGCAGATTTAGAGAGATCAGGAGCTGCCCGCAGAAAAACAGGCCTGCTCAGGTAAAACATCCGTTTATAACTCCAAGATACTTAAATTAATAGTTAATTCTTTCCCCATCTTTCTGTCCATCTATCTACTGTTACCCACCTCAGAGCTGCCATTGACTGATGCCTTAATCCTAACCCTGTCAAGATAGCCAGCTCTGATAGACTGACTCGTTTTTAATGTGTTTTGATAGACAAATAAAGCTTTCTAAGTGCCAGCAAGTCTGCATATTTAGGATTCAGCACTCAAAGAAGCGAGTGATTAAAATCTAGTGATTTTGCAAGACAAGTTCATAAGGGCTATAAATACAGCCCATAGCATTAAAAGACCTCATCAGCCAGACATCTGAGTACCAGAAGGAGATGCAAGGCATAAAAGAAATCAAACCTGCAAAAACAACGTACCAAATTGATTAGGCAACACTGGAAGAATGAGTCTTACAGGAGACACTTTATTATGTATATATGCCAAACATGTTTATTATTTCTCTTAAAAGACTTATCTTGCATTATCCTGATAGCAACAGATAGCACGTGTCACGCCTGGCTTTCCACAACGCATATCCCACAATAAACAACGTTGCCTGCATTAGACAGAATGTCCCTTCCAGGTACATATCACCTCTTCAAAGGATACAAAAAATGTCCTACTCTGATGCTTCCAGAGCCGGAGCATGAGCAGACATCTCTGACTTTCCCAACCTGAGGCACGATCACACAACCTATAAGCACAGACAGTGCTGCAGAGCTTGCTGGGCTACCTACAGCTGCAGGAGACGCCAACCACCCGACCAGCTCTGCAGATTGGGATGCAGCATGGAAATCCCTCTCTCTCGAAGAACTGCACATTTGCTGAACCATGCCACCGATGCTACTGTGTGCATCTGATGGAAAGCCACCTCCACGTGAAGCCTCTGGCCAGAGCCCTGGGGTGGATGTAATGCAGCAGCAGCCGCTGTGCTAGCTCACCGAGCATGCCGGGGTGCCTGACCCAGGTGGGACCGATGCCCAGTGCTCCCCTGCCACAAAACCCTTCCAGAGCTGAGCACGTGAGCATGCCTGTGAGCTGCCCAACAGCAGGACAGAATACAGTTTGGAAAAGTATTACATGAGGAAGACAGAAATCCATGAAACCGCTAACAAAATCATTCGAAACTTCGTGATGCTCGCACAGGGAGCAGTGACTGGAATTCCAAATATAAAATATACCATGTACCCCTATGCCAGAAAACATTTTCTGTCTTCCCTTGAGACTGTGTACAGGGGCTGAGATGACTGCCCATGCCTGCCGGCTGGTGACAACTGTAAACCAGCAACAGCTGATGCTCTGCCCTTTTTCAGAAAATAGATGCTGAATTAGACATGCAATGGGAAGCAGAACAACCTTAAGCTGTGTCAGTGCAAAAGGAATTTTTTCCTCATTACAGCACAAAAACATGGAGGGACTGTATTTCCATTTCATTTTCTTTGGGTTTGCTTTCTTCTTTTATTTCAGATGTGTCTCAAGCTGGTAAGGCTGAGAGCAATCGTTCTTTACCTGGCAGACCCCCAGCTGTGGGTAAGGTCCTCACATCACAGTAGCTCTACTAACATTTTCCCCTCTGAATATTTTTGCACAGTTTTCTATTCTCCAGGTCAAAAAGCAAGGAAGAGCTTCAAACACTTAACTGGTTATGCCTCCTTGTAAAACAAATTATCCAGAAAAACTGCAATTCAGAATTAATAAAGCCACAGGTGTTTTCTACAGAGGCTTTTTAAGTCCTATATGCAGAGAAGAATTTTTCATTTATCAGGCAGCAGAAAGGGAAGGGCTTTTCATTGGGTTATTTTGAAATTCTTGGTCAAAGGTTAACTTCGTTTCTAACTTCAAAGTACAGAAAATCTTGGAGGCTGAAAGAATACAGGGGTAAGGGCTGCCCTGAAAGTAAAACTTTGGAGGGATGTTCCAACCTGAAACCAGTTGATGAAAGCACGTAAAGCTGCCTCCTGTACTATGCTCTTCCTCACTCTTGGTTTCATGGACAGATCCTAAGAAGTAAAAAGGCAAAGTCCGTTTTGGAAAGTTTAAAATATAATCAGATTTTCTGGCTGGCAGCACGGCAGAAGGAAAGGCAGTTTCACTAATTAAGATATGAACCTCGGCTTCAACTTCAGTTTTTCATAATGTTACTAGATATTTAAAAATATGGTACTCATTCATTGAAGGGTGCAGCACCCGCAGGGCAGTGAGTAATGGTTTTACTCTTGCTTCAGTACTGGCAGCAGCATGTTGGACTAGAAAATGAACCTCTATTTCCCATCTATTTTTATAATCAGTTTATCTATCATCTGCTTAATTCTTATCCCCATATGCATGATGGAAACAAAACATTTAAGTCTCAGTACTACTCTGAAATACATTTACAACACTGCCATCAACTCAGACAGCTAACCGGTGACACTGACTTGTAACTGAGGACAGCATTTGGCCCCAAACAGTATGTCTGCAGTCTATAAGAAAAATGCATGAGCTAAATCTTTTCATTTATTTTATAACTAGCAGACAAAATAAGAGAATCATCACTTAGCCAGGGATGCTTCAAAATCTAAACCTCAAGTATGTTAAAGAAAGTAACTGGTAATAGAGACAAAGTATATTTTCTCCTCACAACACAGAAAGGAGAGGATTAAATCATTTTACGCCATTTTTTGCTTTCATTAATTGAAAAAGTATAAAGTACCAATCAAACATAGATGTAAGGTATCAGGTACAAAACAGAAATCTGGAGTATTATATGCCCAAGTACATTTTGCTGCAGCCCTGAAATCATACACGTTATTGAGTTCTGGTTTATTTACAAGCTTTCCTGCTTCTCTAAACACAAATATTATTTTCCGTAACTATATTATCAGGTGGTGCTAGCTGTGGGGGTGACAGCTGGCACGAACTTTTGAATCGAAGGGTCTCTTTCTAACTGATACACATGAAGCTCTGTATTAGCTCTCACAAGATGCACTGTTTGCGAAAGATGATTACACATGAGTAAATAATGAGTCATGATATCCTTAAAAAAGCAAACACACAGAGTTAAAGAATAATTTCTAACGTGGGTAAACAGACAGCACTGGAAATTGAATCACTTACATGTATTTCTCCCTAATAAAGTGTTAAAAATTAGAAATGCTATAGAAAATAGCCATAATTAGATAAAAATATGTTAGATGATCTTGGAAAGGCTCTATCATCTCTCTTCATATGTCTGTAAAGCACCATTTATGGACATACAAACAGGTAAATACACTCTTAAATATATGCAGGAACAAGTGGAAAAGGGATTTTTATTTAGATGACACAACACAAACACACCACAGTAATTCTGTCATTCTTGATGGGTTACTACACTACCCTTACTAACAATGCAGACCATTGAAATACTACATACTGGCAATCAGGCAGGAAAGCAGCACTGCAAACCCAACACTGTAGTTATACCATGCACGTAAACTGCTCAGTTTTACTGTAAGTTATCAGATGACTTCCTAGCACTTTGAGAATGTACTGTTGGGGAATTCATCTCCAAACAATCACTGACGGTGGTAAAATGCTCTCCCCTTCGTTATTGCTACTTCCATATTCATCTTATTTCTAATGCCACCTTATACATTTCCATGTTCACCGTTAGGCTCCGAAAGTTCCTCTGGGGAGTATGAAGGAAGAATGAAGATTAAGAAAAATATGCTTGTATCATGTCCATTCAAAACACCACTCATCTGTAAGGACTTTGCATAAACAGTTTGCTCCCAGCCATTCTGTACGGCCTCCCAGACACCTGTGAAGCTCATCAACAGTTTTAAAATAAAAATTAAATGGAAGATAGTGATCTTTATGATATCTCAGCAGCTGAGAGTGGTGGCTCTGGACTGTCAGCAAGAATTGGACCACAAACGTACTCTACCGAAACGCATATTTTCATATAACCTTCTGAAATGCTTACTTGTTAAGGACTAAAGCAGAACAACCTAGACCCTTAAAAACCCCTATAAAATATTTAAGTACAATCAAATTCAAGGACAATAAGGAATTACGTGAAAACAGGAAAAACCATGCACCTAACCTGCTTTCTTTGTGAACACTGCTGTATTAGAAAAAGATCCAGACTGAAAGTTGACATGGATGTTGTCCAAATGTTAGGATCAATGCACTTTACTTGACATGCTACATTCTGAAATTAAGGAATATATTTGAAAAATATTTGAATATATTTGAAAAATTCATGAGTATGAAACAATTATGTTAGATTTCTTTGGGAAGCTGGGAAGAACATGAAAGTTTTACCATGACACCTCCATTGAGTCTGGGTCCGGCCACCACATTTTGGGAAGTGCTGCCCAGCTGGGTTACCAAGCAAGTGGGGGAACATGCACCAAACCTGATAGCTCTGACATGGAGAGAGGGGTGTGCCTTTTCCCCCTTTTTCCCTGTGTACTTCTCCTAGCATATTGGTTTTGAAATGCGGTATCTCATGCTTTGACCAATCTACAACCTCCATGTAGTTATTCATAGTTCAGGTTTTTGAGATTATGTGATTTCAAAGCACAGGTTTCTAAAAAATTGTCATAACATTTTCAATAGCATTTTTTAGAGAAGAACCAGACAACTAGTGAGATGGCCAACCACACAACCTGTCCTGCAAGTTTCTTAAATTACAGACACTTACACTTCTGAATCAGGGTCACATGTGCACGTAACCTGCAATTCTAAGAGGTACTCCTCATTTTTTCCCTGACTGATGATTGTTAAGCTCACTGAAAAGCACCAAGTAGCTTCAATTGCCAATGATGATCCTAGAAAAGACAACACTTCTTCCCCAACAATCCTCAAAACTTAACACACTACCATAAAGAAAAGGAAAAGGAAGAAAAGATGAATACAGTTGGAGCACGTCAAGTAGAAGAAGACCCCCTTAGGGCACCCTAACTGCCAGTCTGAAGCTTAAAGGGAAAATGAAATAAAATCTAAAATGTCACATGGCACTTACAAGATTATATACGCCCACATTAGGCAAATACAACAGAATCCTATTTTTGCTGCATTTTGCTTTACATTATTGCAAATGTTTAATCAAGAAAAAATATTAAAAATAGGAAATACTTCAATATGAATATTTTTCTTTTTATTATGTAAATGGTCCATGTTCTCAATGTTACTAGATAATAATACTAAAGTTAAATTAGCTCAAAGGCATTATTTAGTGTTCAAAACCAGAACATGTCACAACTACCAAAAATAATCATACAAGAGGGGACTTCAGTAGCTGCCTATCCCTCATCCTACCAAAGTTGCACCACTCCATATTATACAGTTGGTGGTGTTTTACACAACTTAGATTCCTACCGATCACTTCCAAGGGGATAACACGATCCAAAGTCTTAGATCCATCCCTTCCAATAAGTAATCCCTTTGTTAAAAGTTAAAAAAAAAGAAAACACTTTCACTTTTTACAATTACCCTTTACAACTACTTTCAGACAATGCAGACACACATCCTCAATACATGTACGCACACATATTGCAGTCTTCACTAATGACATTTTCCTTTCACTCCCTCTATTATTTTTCCAACTCCTCCCTGAACTCACTTCTGTTTAATGTCTTCTGGTTAGAAAAAAATAATAAATAACAAGAGGTACACAAAAGGGAACACAGTGTTCTAGGACTGGGCTTATGTGAGCCATACAAAAACGGTACAAAGCTGAGAAGAGCTGGGATTGCCGTAGAGTGACATCATGACCTCTGTTTACAGCCATAAATTATATCAGCAAAGCGACAGTGTTCTGCCTGACCCTGTATTGCTTAACTTCTTCTCTCTTTTTTTATTATTACTGTGCCTGTCCTTGCTTTACCAATTCTAGTTACTTCCTCCAATTTGATAACGGTCTAACCAAACATGTATTTCTGCTACACGTCCAAGCAGAAGACCCAATTTTACTGTCAACACAGCCAGATCAAACCAGCTAACCTGTTATGGAAACATCAAGGCCAACACCCTAATAATGTCCCAATTTCTTATGTTAACCAAAGTGATAAAATTATTCTTAATTAACAACGAGTAATTCAGCAGAAACATAACTTGAAGATGAAGTGTTGACAGAAAATTAAATTTATTGACTCAAAAATATAATGCATTTACTACCAGAAATGCAGAGCCAGAAATAACAAGAGCACAGTATCTTAATTTGGTATGTTTTGTTGCAATTGTTGAATTACATAATGTTCATTAAAATATATTAGCTTGGATTAAAAGGGAAGACCATTAATTGCTTTAAATATTAATATGACTGGCTAACTGTCATGTAAATGTATGAGGACTCATTATACTGAGTTTTCACAAACTTTTGCCAAGTTTTTCATACAGATGTCAATAAACAAGAAATGCAACAAAATTCACCAATGAGATTCTGCATTACATCAGAAAAAAAACCCAAGTGATACAGCAAAAGTCTGAAGAAAAACAAACAAGAGCACGGTATAAATTTAATCCCTAAAGGTATTAGGCTTGACATACACATATGCAGATGACTGGGTATACTGAGTCCAAATTTAGTACTGGAGATAAAATTATTTCTATCTTAAAAACACAATGGTAAACTGATCTTTTTGCTCACAAAAGTATTCAACTTTGGAAAATATTAAGCTTGTATCACCTATGTTTTTTTTGCCTTTCTCGTTTCTCAGGCAGTAATAACCACTGAAGGCAATCTCAGTTGCACTTACACTAAGTTTCATTTTGGAGTCTGATTTCAAACATTGCAGGAAGATAACTATTTATTAAAAAATACATAATGTTGACTGTATTTCAAAAATCGTTGTTGGGATGGCAACTTTTTTTTCCTGACATATCACTTCTGGGCACTACTTAAGGTCATAATCTGCCTTTGATACACACCAAGATTTTTCCACATTGTAATGAGATAGTAATTTCACCCCTTCGTTAGTACTAAAAAGGTAGCACATTCAGTACTAAGAACATCCTTGAAGAAAACACATCCTAAGTAAATTAACACTAAACTATCACAAAGACTGCTGGCATTTGCTGGCTATAACCTAGTAGCTCAGATTTGCCACTGTGATATTATAGATAAAAGGAGTAACACCAGACAGCATTCTTCCTGACTCAAAAAAACATCCATTGAAAAACATCAAAAGCGTGCAACAAACACAAATCCCCAAAGATTATCCTCAATACAGATAAACTGAGCAAAAGTAAGTGTTTAAACAATAACTTCTGATCGCCCATCTGCTTTCCCCACTCAGCCCTGTTCTCCAGATGGGAAAACAGGTGAGGTCTTGAATTACTCATATGTCTCTCTGTGGAGTTTTGCCCACACCCTTCTTCCTATTACACCATCACCCAAGTGTTGTGAAATTTGGATCTCCTAACAGAGATTGCAGCTTTTAACCTTCACACAGCAACAGGTAAAACTTAGTCCTATTCCATCCCATGCCTTGCAACATCTGGCAAGCTGACTCTCTCAGATTCCTCCTTTGGACTGCTCTTGCTGGTTTTTAATACTTTTTCCTCTTAAGAAAAAAAATTATATTAAGGTTTTCACAGTCCTAATTTGCAAATAGTTTCAAGCTCTTTTAGATTAGATTACTTACCAAAGCAAACACAGTAATATTATACTACTCTCCCAAACGCAGGCTGGCTTACCACTGTGCAGGGCACACAATGCCTTTGCTTCTTTCAGCTGACCATGTTCAGAAATGGCTTTCACTCACTTCAGGAGATCTTTGCAATATGGGATGTCCCACTCACCCAAAGCTATTTAAAGGAGCAAGATCTAATGAGATATTGACAAGATTAGGCATGATGTATCTGTAAACCCTAAGCAACAAAACATTAAAAAAAATTCAGACTGTAAATTTGATCTTGGAGATCTGGACTTACAAGTGGTAAAGGTCTGCCTTTAAAGATCTTTCTTGCACCAGCAATTAATTAATTCAGCTGCAGACTTAACGATCATCAAAATGGACTATGGCTATAACTACACAGGCATGTTTTGAAGAGACTGAGCTCAAGTTATAACTGGGCTTGGAGTTGAACATCACAAAGGAGAGTCCAAGCTTTTTTGTCTTATTGCACGTTATGCTTTCCCGGACAGCGAGCAATATCCTGTCAGCAATCCACTTCCCCTTTGCCTTCTATCTCCAAGGTAAATTGCTGACAAGCCTTCCAGATAGTCCTTTTAAGTTGTGGAAATAAGATATGCAAAAAATATTTAAAAATAGAAAAAATTTTTTTAAAAGGCAACCTGCAGTGTTGTTGCAAAATATGGGTTAAACTGATGTGAACTTATATTATGGGCATGAATTTTCAGCTGCATTTTGGATTTTTGGATGAGCTTGAGCCATGAGCAAAGGTAAGGAGACGTCTGGTACGTGCTTTGGCTGCCAGCCAGCGTCCACACTGGTCCCTACTGGGCTGCCTCATGAGTAGGGGTCGTAGTAATGGGAGAGGGAAGATTGTCTGCATGAGTTCAGGTTTTGTGGCTGCAATTCCACTACTTTCTTGCTTTCAGAACTTGGGTTTCTTGCTGGACAGACACGTAACCCAAGAAAGAGATCTCTGGAAAAGCTCTGGGAGCCAAACTGGGCAGCAAAGGTCAAGGGGGAGGGGAGGGCAAGGGTTCATAGAGTAGTTTGCTTACGTAAATTTGGCTTTTTACACTTACATTCCTATGAACAGATCATGATCAGAAAATGACTACTGAACAGCAGCCAAGTCCTGGCTACTTTTCATGCCCATAGGACTCTTTCTATGGGACCACAGGCAGCAATCCTGGGCATTGGCCACTCATGTGCAAAGGCAAGAGCATGAATTCTGGTTCTAAGTAAGCTCATAACTTCGACATGTGCATGGAAAATGCATTTAGGGCACTTTTTAAAGTTACAGGCAGCTTCAGTTATTTGTGTAGACAGAAGTAGTAAGATTTGCTCTCCATTGCTTTGGTATGAACTCATAATATTTTTATTGACTTCCCTGAATCTATTATGGGCAAGCCTGGCAGATCTGCTTATTTTTAAAGTGTGCTCTACACTTCATTAAATGAATCTATCTTAAATTATTTTGTACTTCACTCATCTCTAACCCAGTGAACTGCAATTCCCCATATCAGACTGCCCATCGCAAGATGAACTTTAAAAAAAAAATTTCCATCACAGAATGTCTGAGGCTGGAAGGCACCTCTGGAGACTGTCTAGTCCATCCCTTTCCACAAGCAGGATCACCTGGAGCAGGCTGCCCAAGACCATGTCCACCTGGGTTTCTTAGTATCTCCAAGGATAGAGATGCCACAACCTCTCTGGGCAACCTGTGCTGGTGTTCAACCAGTCAAAATGGTCTCGCTATTTCTGCACAAGTAGCCAAAACAAATTTTTCCTAGATGCAAAATTCTAGACTTTTTTCTTTCAGCTACTTGAGTTCTTCTCTTCCTTGGAACAGAACCTGTAATTTGGCAAGCAAGGCCCTTATGACAAGAATTAACCCTGCTGTCCCTGTGAAAATCTAGTTGGAAAGAAAAGATAGGGGAGAAGGGCTTGCCTAAGTTGATTCGTGCTCCACAAAAAATTTTAGACTATTTGGGAAAAAAACTGTTTCATTCAGATTCTTGAATATACCAGCTAACAGGTATTTCAGAAGATCTGAAGACATCTGAAAACAGAAGGAAGCACGCTATGTGTACATACATTTCTCCATATACCCAGCTCCACGCCAGGTAACAGGCACTGTAAAGAAGCCAGTGCAGAGCCTAAAGGCTAGAGGGATGGTCCTGACTGCAGAAAGCCAAAGCAAGCTGTCTTACCCACATCACTGGAGTTAGGATGGGGAGACCAGGAAGGCTAGCTCAGGGAACATCTCTACAGAAAGGGTACTACCAGAGCCCTCCCTCACTCGGGAATTAGGGAATCCAGCACTTCCCTGCCCCAGGCCACACCATTCCCACCCATGCCTAACCTCCTAGCAGAGAAAACACTTCTGCCTTCGCAAAACTGGAGGGTGTTTTGATATAAGGCCTTTTGAAGAGATCACTGTAGAAGATCCTTCTGCCTCACAAAACACACTCCCATCATCCACTGATTGGAAAGGCATGGCCAGAATAGCTGTATACGCATTCCCTGCATCCTACCAGGAGAGCGACAGCGGGTGAGATTCATCTTCCCTGGACAGAGGAGGAAAGCAAAAGGACTTCCCAGGAGGCCTGACGATCAGAGCAGTCCCTGGGCCCTCCCACAGCTCAGTGCAACCTACCCAGCAACAAAGAAGGCTTCATCCATTTCAGAGGCTAGCACCATTTTTGCTGAAGTCTCACAGCTCGTGCCAGTGATCACATACATACGCAGCACAACTGCCAAGTAGGGGGGCAAGAGAAGGAGATGCCAAAACAAAGTGGGACAGGGAACAAAAAGAAAAACAACCCACCACCACCAAGGAACCCAACACTCAGTAATGTAGAAAGATGAGAAGACAAAAGCATGCAGTCTGGTCAACACAACGGCAAGCAGGACTCTTGTCACTGACTTATCCCTTTGGGTGGCAAGAAGACCCTGTCAGAGGGAACCAAGGACAGCGCAACCCACACGGCCAATAGCAGGAGCATGGAAGCTGCCTTCAACATCTGTCAGATTCAGCAACCAGGGCACACCTCACAGGACATCCTATGAGGAAATGAGGTTGAGGATGCATCTCCATGCAAAGGACTCTTCAAGGAAAGAAAATGTCTCTAGCATCCCCATCCTATTTCTGACAAAGGAGAAAAGTGTGAAGGATCTGAAGCAGGGGACTATGGGGTGGAGAAAAAAAAAAACAAAACAACAACACAAAAAAACCCCGAGAGATTAACAGTTTACAACACCTGAATACTAAGTTGGATAACCAGGTTTGACCCCTTCATGCTGCAGAGCCAAGTGATTTTCAACTCAAAATTAAAAATAACCAGGGACAAATTACTGTTGCATGTGTACAGTTTACAGGCAGGGACCACATGCTCCCCATATTCTATGTAACTAGCAGCATTCCTTGGGATTAGATGTTCAGAAGTTTCACAGTTTCAAATAAAGTTAATAGGAGCCATAGTTTTCAAACACGACTATTACTACATAATGCTATGTACCCTCCAAAGTGAACCAGCACCACCAAAGGGCTCTAAACCTTAGTTTGTCTGCATATACTTAAAGATATCCAAATTAAGGCTGCATAATCAACGGTAATGCTGGTATGCTCTTCCTCAGTGCTTGACATCATAACCTTAATAATCAGACAAGTTTTGCAGTTAAACAGCAGACTGAAGCCCTCTGGCCCAGCTAAGCTGTTTTATTCTGGTCACACAGAGCACTTCAGTAAACCAAATTACTGCAGTAAGTCACATCAGTGAAATGGGTACAACATGCAGTTCAACGCTGCATAGGAAGTACTCTGTGTTCCAGATATAATTTTCTCTGTATTTGTAGAAATGAAATTATACTTTAATATTGAATGGAATTAATTATTTTGCTTTAAAAATGAAATTTGTCACAAATACATGGCATGTATATTTACATGGATACAACTCTGTATAGAATCTTCCACTGCTTATCTAACTAGATAATGTGTTTCATCGCATATTTTTAGGAGAATAAATGCAATAGGGAAAATAACACACTTAACTTCAAAAAAGAAGGCTCAAGATAAACCCTTCCATTTCCTGAAGCCATGAACAAAGTTATTCTAAGTCTTATACAAAAATGCTATAGCTCCTAATCACATTTTAAGCACCTTGCACACAAATACAGCCAACTTTTTAAAAAGATGTTTGAAATATTAAGAAAAAAAGAGCCAGGAATAAGTTAATAAACCATGGAAACAAAACTATTTTAATGAAAACCTAGAAAACAGATGGCACAACGTCACACAAAGGCAACCAAGGAGGTAGGCAAATGGACTAAGAATTATAAGATTGTGCTAAAGGCCAGAAGACAAAACAATGCTAAAGAAAAAATATCCTGAACTTATTAGTGTTCTTTCTTTCTATAGGTAGGAAGCCAAGAAGCAGTAGTAGAAGCATTTCACACCTGCCGAAGTATGGCTTGGCTGGAGCACACAGCAAGTAGCTGGCATAGCTGAATCAAGGGAAATAACACAAAGTCCCCGGTGGGAGGTGAGGAGTTAACAGTGTACCGAGGGAGACCAAGGTGCAAAACTAAAGCAGTGGTAAAAAGCTGTGAAGGTCTGCAAATCCATGAAGCATGAGAAAGGAAAAGGCCCAGAGTTCAAGAACACTGTACAGATGTAGATGAGAGCAAACACAACACATGACTCAAGGAAGACAACTTGCAATGGTGATGAAAGCAGCTGTTCTTACCCACAGAAGTATATTTTTATTGTGAATATTTTTAAATGGTTCATCCATATGTGTGTCACTAAAACATCAGTTACTGAGCAATTGTCCAATGACCCAACTACTTATGCAGTTGAGAAGTGCTTCTAATTTTCTCCAAGGAGCTCCTTTATTTTCCTACACCACAGCTGTTCCTAAGCACCTCCTGCAGTCAAGCAACGTTGTTGCTGTACCTGTGCATTACAGTTCATTCCTACCAACTGCCATGAAGTAATACCAAAGGCATTCAAACATCAGTGTTAGAATAGGTAAAAATATTTAGCAGGAGAGCAGAATCAATGATCTTCCACCCAAAATAGAAAAGTATACATTGTATATGCATACATAGAAATAATTTGGCTCTACACGCACCAACTTCACTCCTTCCTCATCCAGCAAAGGAAAGACTTACATTTTGACTCTAAATCCACTTGAAGAGGCATTGATGTTCTTGCTCTGTTTTCTACCTTCCTATTAAGGCAGGACAATCAGTCCTTTTATTTCTTCCAATGGAAAACAGAACCCTAATTTATTGGGTTAGGTTCACCAGAGGACACAGAACAGTTCTGTAATCTAGAATGATCACACTGCTTTCATGCGTATAATCTAATTATAACATAAGAGTATTTTCCAGTTTAGTTCATCATTAAAAATTATTACAATTCTGTATATTTCAGACACTTGAGGATATACAGGGGTTTTTTTTAAACTGCAGTTTATTTTTTTATTATTTGACTAGTTTAAGTTTCACAGGACCTTCGATTTCTCAGAAGCTACAACAGCTCAGAGTGAAATGAGAATTTTTATGATCAAAAGCGTCTAGAATTGAATACACAACTTAATTTTCTTATTTTAAAAAGACATTTTATTTGCTTACAATTTCTTCCTGTCTAGTTGCAGGCTGTCACATGCACTTTGGCAGTGTGACCATAGGTTGAAAAGGTTAACAACAGAACCAACTTTTTCAATGGATCTTTTCACTTGCAGTGTCCCTCCTACCATAACCATGTTTAAAGTAAAGTAGTGGTGGTCAGTGATGGAAACAATCTAATTCACGTGTTGTGAATTAAATGAGAGAAACAACTTATGCAAGATTCAGATACTTTATTCAAAATGTCCTCTTGGACCACATACAAACTATAAAATAACAGAGTTAAAGAAATACAATTATTTAATCTTTACACAGAAATTAAGTTTATTTATAGTTTGCTCTTGATTTTCATAACAAAGGTTCTTGTAATACATGTGTTACGTGTTTAATTATCCCAGAAAAATACGTAAAATCACAGCTCATCCCTAAGACAGAGTATTTCTCCACTGCACAATGACAAGTTCAAAAAGCATCAGAAGCAGTACTGCCACACTAATGGCCATGTCGATTACTCTACTAACTTCTCTGAGGGGATAAATAAACCCAAGCAGACCCCAAGACTAACATATTTTCCAGTACAGACCTCCTCACTCACTCAGAGGCCTGACCAGTTAAGCAGACAGAAGGAGAGTACCTTTGTGACTTAGCAGAATTCTGCTGTCCTAAACGTGAAGAGTTACTGAACAGCATTTATTTATTTATTTATTTACTTGAACCAGGCCATGCAGAATCTAGCACTGATCTTTCCTGATCAGTTCTCAGACACTGTCTAACAGAAAACTCATAAATTTACATCCTGACTACACTCTCTAGAAACCCCTGGCATGAATGTGCTGCCTCATTCCTTGTGGGTAGGTAGGCAGTGTCCCAGCGGTACCTCCTCCCTTCCTTCAGACGCCGGATGCTTATGTGCTTTGGAAATCCAGCCCGTGAAAAGACAAGACCAAGGAAATAAATAGCTCTGCATTGCTACCCTGCATCCTGCAGTACAGCTCTGCCTTCTGCCATGACAGCCATCTCCTATTAAAGAGCAAATTAGTTTGTCTGGAAGAATTAGTGCTTCACAAGCCCTAAATCCAAGACACAAGGGCTCACAGAAATTGTGCTACCTTCCTTCATCTCTGGCTATTTACCTGAGCTTCTCCCCTATGCATGTCTCTTTTGCCTTCTTCAACTCTTAGAAATAAGCAAACCCCAAATTAGTAAACCAGAATATGATGGAGGAGAGATAACGAGATCCAGAATTTCTTTCTCCAAGGAGCCAAAATTCCTGGTCTCACCCTTCCGGTAGCAAATGAGATTCTTGCTGGAGGATGTCCTGCCTGGATGTCAGGTGGCTTTTTTGAGGTTTCATCTCTTCATTCTCTTCCAAACAGAATCACATTTCAAGACAGGCCACACTAGACAATAAACTTACAAACTTCAACGATTTAAGTTTAGCAATCGTTCTCCTCCACACTTTTCTCTTGGCTGGGTTTTTACATATAGCCAAGAGGAAAAATCCTGCTCATCATCAACAGGGAAGCCAGGAGAGGATATATGCCTACCACAGGTATGTGTTATTCTGCAAGCTTCTTTATGGAACGCCAGTAGCTGTTATCACTAACAAATTTCTCTCCTTCACCTTTCAAAAAAAAAATAAAAATCAGCAAACAACCATATACTGAATAAAGGAATTACAACATTCACAGCAGAGAAAGCATGTCTTACGACTTCAGATTTCCCACTACTGTAAACTCTTTGGAAAATACCTGAAGAAACCTCTCTGCAGGGTAAGCAGCCTTCAGCAAAAGCAGATTCACTTTTTCCAAAATCCCCCATTTTTGGGAAAAGTTGGAAAAAGTATACACGTTGTGCTCACATAACGGGAAATTATCAGACAATAAAATTAATGCTGTAGGATAGAAAAGAGTGACAAAAACACCACCACTACTTTCTACTCAGCAAAAGAACTTTCCCACACAGGAGAAGGAGACAGCACAGTAAATTTGACTTTACATAATGGCTTGGATACACAAAGAATTTCAAAAGCACTGAACAATCGGAGTAGCCATGATGTGCTCAACACTAGCTCATACAAGACTTGATCCAAAACCACTAAAAATCAATGGGAGATTTTCCATCGACACTAATAGACTTTGGTTTGAGCCCTTAACATCAGAGTTCACACAGTTAAAAGCTGAGGCAAACCACAGCTAAATCCTCTCTCTTCCAACATGGAGCCATAGGACATTTAAATTTCCTTGGGACCATCCAGCAGCAGTGCACTCAGTTTCACAATTGGTATGTCAGGACTAGATTATTCCATCGTTAGCAAGTAACAATGGAACACACCAGCTCATCCAAAGGTCACCAATTCAAATAAACTGAAGGAAGGCTGAGACTAATTTAAAGGTCCCAGGACTAATATGAAGGGTGATTTTGAGCCAGTTAGTAGAAAAGGAAGAGAAAAAAAGTCTTGTGAGGAAGGAAGCAGGCATATCCAGTTTCACAAAACTTTTGTTGTTGTTGTGCCTTAAACAGCTGCTCTATGAGAAAATTAAGGGCTATCACTTTCCAGTGACAGCCCAGCTTCTTCACCTTAAAAAAGGCTATACATTTAAATAGGTATATTATTTACAGTCCAAAGTAAAGTAGAGAACTCAAGCCTCTCATTTTAAGGTAAATACTGCTGACTAATGCAACAGCACTGATTCCGATAAAGTCTCTTGAAAATTACCTTTTTACTACAGAAATTTCTTATAAAGAATAAACACTTTGCTCTGTTTTGTTTTTTTTTCCTTCAAATGTTTATGCAGAAGTTGGAGCTGGGAAAACAAGAACCAAAAAATCTAGCAAACTGTCTCAAACATACAAGTAGTACTGAACTATAAAAGGAAAACAAATTGTTTTATAAAAAGATCCACAGTCTATCAATTATGCAAACTTATATTTACGACAAAGTTTTGTAAATAAAAGCTAAATATATTACTATAACTAGCAGATGGCTCAGTTTGAATGTATGAATTTTGTGTTAAAATAATAAAAGCAACATGCGTGTACTATAGAACAAAAGTCTCATTCGCCCTTCTGAGTCAGCGCTAGTATTTACTAGTGTTTTTAACCTGCGTTTCTCCTTCTACCATCCAGATCACAGGAGTGCAAAGAAGGTTTCTGAGGACCATGGACCTGTCAGGCTCCTGCCACTCACCAGAACAGGTGCCACCATTTCTACCGGCAAATGGCTTCTTGGGGCTGACAATTTTCCCTTTTTCTTTTTACTCATCCCCTGCCTGATCAAACCACTCACAGCAGCTTTCAAGCCTTCCTCTTCTATATTTAGTTAACAATTAACACATTTGGCTTTTCAAACTTCGCAGATTCTGTTGTTGCTTTTAGAAAGTCAAATAAAACTTCAATGGACAAACTCTTAACGGGGAAACACCACCTATGCTGCAAACATAAATAAATAAGGAAACGCCGGCAGACACGCACACCGCCGGCTCCCCCTCCGCCTCCCCGCCACCGCCGACCCCCGCCGTGATGAATAACCGGCGGTTGCCGCGGTTCCCCTCCCTGCGCTCCCCGACGGGCCGCGCCGGGCCGCCGGCCGCCCCCGGATGCTGCGGGCGGGCGCCCGGCGCCCCGACGGCCCCGCCGATCCCTCGCCCCAACAGTGTTTGCGCACCGCTGCCGCCGCCGCTCTCCCCACCGGTGACGGCTAAATATAGCGAGCGACGGGGGAGCGCGGAGTGCCTCCCCCGCCCCGCAGCCGCCCCTGGGATGGGGGGAACGGCCCCGACGGGGGCGACACGCCCGTGCCCCTGCGGCGCCCCGGGACGCCAACCTGCGGAGCCGGCACCCCCGGCCCGCCGCCGGAGCGCACGCCCACGCNGCCACTGCTCACCTCCGGCCGCGGCGACCCGCCTCCCCTCGCCTCCGCGCCTCCCTGAGCGACGCGCGGCGGAGCGCAGCGTTACGCAACGCAACCCCCCGCTCCTCCGCGCCGCGGAGAGGGTCGCCGGGAGGCGGGAGCGGGGCGGAGGGAGACCGCGGCGGAGCCGCTGGAGCCGGAGCCGAAACCGCCCCCGGCGGCCACTTGTAGCGCCGCTGGGGCTGGCGCCCGCAGGCGGCCGGGATCCCTCCGGCTGCGCCGCGGAACGGCGGGCGGCGCCCGGACAGGGCGGGCCCCGGGGCGCCGAGGAGTCACCCCTTTTCCTCAGGGGCCCGCGCGGCGAGGTGCGGGGACGGAGTTGCGGGCGGCGGCGGGAGCCGCTGCGAGGGCACCCGTTTGCTTTTCTGCCACGGACATTAAAATCCCGCGGTGGTAGCGCCGTATCTGCGGCCGAGGATGGCCGTGAGAGCGGAGGGGAGGAGTTCCCGGTGGTCAGAGGCTGAGAGCAGCGGCTGCCGTTAGCAACTTCGCCGCAGGCACCGAGGCCGCGCCTCAGCCCCTGGCAGCGGCCGCCCAGGCCAGCCGCGGCTTTGCGCAAGTGTGCCGTGAAAGGGCTTTCTGATCGCCCCTTCTGCGTCCTGCCCGGCTGTCCGCGGTATCTACCGCGTCCTTTTCCCAGACAGGCTCTGACAGGCACGCCACCCCACGCAGGCTCCATCGTGGGGCTGCGGGCAGCCCCGGCGGGCGCAGGCGGCTGACTAACCCGTCTCTGCAGGAATGCCCAGTGGGGGCTTCCCCCTTTCCGCCCAAATCTCTGGATTTGGGGAACCAGCCTGGGCCTGGGGCTGGGTGTGAGGGCCGGTGGGCAGGCTGCCGGCCGTGCAGAGAGCTGACCCATGCGGGAGGCAGCAGGGATGAGGTGTGCTGTTACCAGCACACCCCCAGGGACACGAAGGGTGATGGGGACTCTGGCCTACAAAACTGGGGGAAATTGAGTCTCAGAACCATGATTGCTGTGCCTCAGCACAGCTGAAATGCTGCTTCTTGCTCCTAGCAAGGTGGGCAGTTTTGGGAAGCCATACGTTCCCTGGCCTTCAGTCATGCCAGGAAAGATGTGCTAGGAAAAAGATGACGGTGCATCCCCACTACCCATCTCTAATTCATGAGGCAGGGAAAGCAAGGAAGGAGAGTACCCAGAGTCTCATTAACAGCTATCAGCTTGAGCGAGTAAGATGGCGTCTGAAGTAACATGCGTGAAAGCAATAGCTGCTTGAAAGAGTAAGATCGGTTTGTTTTTCCTTAAGGAATTCAGGAATATTAAACCCTTCTTGCAGTTATAAATCATTTAATGCAAATCATTTAATCCAAACAGAATTTTTACAGGCTCATGAGGCTCACTCATTTTGCCAAGAGTGAGTCATGTACAAATAAAATGAAACCAACAAAGAAAAGAGCTCTCATACCATGTGTATGTGGGTGATCCTTTGAAAAACTTGTAATTATTTTTTTAACTCTACCACAGCCAGGAAGACAGGTTTGTGAAGCAAGAGCAAACCTTGATAACTGAGTTGTAGCCCATTGATGTCTACTTTTTCCTTCACCCAAGAAGTAACACAACAGGTCCCTTCTCAGGCCAGTGACAGTGCTGGCATGACTAATGTGTCAGCTGCCCCTCAGAGGCCGCAATTTCAAACCAAACTGTGGACTGACATACTAAGGAAGCAAAAGACTTTTCAAAAAATTGAAAATAATGTTTAGTGATTAATACTTAGTAAAAGAATGCAGTAGGCAGTTAATCCCTCACTTACGGGTTAGTTAAGGACATGAGTTAAACTTCATTCTTCACTCCCCATGTCATAAATATGTGCTGCTAAACACAGAGCGCAGCATGAGCCTGTGGGGTGGTGATGCACTGCTCTGAAATGACTAAAATGCAGGGACACAAAGTCATGTGATGGTGAGATTGGGAGCCTTAATATGTGTCACCATCCCTGTTGAATGAAACCAATCTGGAACGCCATTCACTGACAGCAACGACGAATATTTGTGGATGCTAGAGAAGTACAGCTTCCTAGTATATTCTGGTGCCAGCTCCCCACAACAGAAAAAGCATAATTCAGACCAGGTACATCAAAGTATCTGAAAGCACTCCTCTAGACACCTATTTTGTGTTTGAACATGAGGACAGATGTTCCCAGGTCCTCACACGACCCCGGTCTCCCTTCCACCTGCTTTGCCAGATGACACTGCATATGGACTCCAAATCCCCCACGTGCAGTAGGACAGAGGTGGGGGAGGACACCAACAGCATTTTGGTAACAATTTCCAGGGGCTGGGCTGGTTGGCAATACAGCTGCCCAGGTCCAGTGTGTGGTGTGGACAGCGGAGTAGAGGGCCCCAGATTTAAGCAATCCAGGACCCTGAGCCCTCTGTGACTTTGTCTATCAATGGCTGCTGCCAGTGCCTGAAACGCCACTTGCATCTGGCAGAAAGAGAGGTCCTCTTGTTCTCTTTGGGAGTCTGAGGGAATCTCCGCTTGCCCTGTTACTACCTGCAGGGATGTGCTGTGCCTACTATGCATTCACAAAAATGCTTTTCTTAGGCAGAGACAGCGAGATGGGGTTTCAGTACAACTGCAGGGTATCTATGAGAGCTTCTGAAACCTTGCACCATCTGTACTACCTGATCTAGAGCAGGTACTGAGGAAGGAGGGAAGAGTGGAGGGAAGGAGCACATACCTTGTACAGCCAGGAAAGTGGTGATAATGTTTTCCTCCTCCCTGATAATGGAATTTTAGGTCACCTACAGGCATAAGCTCCCACTGCATCAGTTACACACAGGCCGTGACTTTGTTCACAAATATTGGAGTCAGAAGCTTCCTTCAGTTAAAAAGCAACTTAACACTGACCTCATCAAATGACTGAGCTGAACCAGGAGTGCATAGGATGTAATCCAGCTCTGAGATGAGCTGGAAGAGGATCTGTACATCTTTCAGGGCAAAAGGCTTTTGTCAATGAAACAGTATTTTTTCTTTCACATTTTAACACAAAGACAAAACTTGGTACCTACTGCTGGATTTCAGCTTTTTATCCCTTATTGCTCTCAATTTACTTTTCCTCCTAAGTATTTTTATATGTCTGTCTCTCTTGAGGATGGGCAGGCAGGGGAGAACTTGAGGTCAGCTGGGCTTTCCAATGGTAATGGGAATTTTGCCTCTGCCATCAACTGGCAGATTTCCTTGTTACTGGTTCTTTTGATTGTTTTTCCCCATGGATCTTTGATATCAGAATGCTTGCTTGGCAAATCAGTTCAGATACAAATGACGCTGATTTTCTCAGAAGTATTACACACCTCACCTGTTCTTTTTTGAGGGAGGGTGTTACTAATTTGTTTATATACAAGCAAGCAGATAGCACAGGCTACACAAGCAAAGGAAGCAGCTGAATTACTTGAACGCCAAGCACACAGTATCTGGGGGATAGAAGAACCCCTAATCACTTTCTGAAGGAAGGCCTTATGAAACATGCAGGTTTTCTTAGTATTTGTATTTTCTCAGGCCTCTTATTTCCTAAATCCTCTGAAATAGCATGTACTACACTGCATAGGAAGATGGTGATTGAAGATGAAAACAGTTATGGTAAAGCAGCAAAGTGTCAGTAGTTTAAGATCACTCTGGAGTCTACAGATTAAATGAGAACCTCATCTTTTGTCAGACAAAGAGAATTCAAACAATTTTGTCTTAAAAACCTTGCAAGGAATGTGGAAATCAGGAAGCATACGTGTCCCTTTTCATTTTTTAGACTACCAGTAGTGACCCAGCACAGCAGGAAAGTATCCTGTGGGTCCCTCTTTAAACCACGGATAACCAGTGCTTACACACACAACAAAAACTGCCGGGCAGTACGTCAATACAATGACTTTAGATTCATTTCCATTTATTATTAATGATAGCTGGGGCCAATCTTCTCTAAATGCCATGAAAGGCTTCAGAACATTTTGGTGTTAACCGAAGGTATTTGTCCAGCATCCTCTAGTCTTTGGGGCAAACATCCATTTCCTGAAAAAAAAAAAACTAATAATATACCGCTAATACTATATACTGTCTAATTCTTTTCCTCTTTGATTTCTATTTTACCATACAGTGTAATATATGTCTGTTTCTAGATTTCTGGGGAACCTAAAAATAACCTAATGTAATAATACTTTGATATTGCACAGAGATCCAGTTCCATCCTGCCATCAGAATTTGAGGGGAACCACAGCAGATGTGTGAGAACAGAAGATAAATGAATGAAAATCGAGACAAATAGGAAAGAAAAACAAATAACCAGAAGAAAAGCAAAAGAGAGAGAAACAAACCTACAGGCACAATCTAACCTCCAATCCACAGTTCATATCCATTTTTGATCATCCATGCAAAAACACAGCAGGGCATTTTTTTCAAGATATGCAGGGATGCACATGGCACAGGACATTAGTGCTTTGTCCACAAAACCGAATGAACAAGGGCAAAAAAAATCTGCACTGACAGAAAAACAGCAAAATTAAATTATCACAAAAAATTATTTTTAAGATCTGTGTTTCTGTGCAACAACAAAGTATTGGAGAAAACAGTCTTAGCCCTCTTACACTGAAGCAGGCTTCCAGACTAAAAAGGAATTTGGGCATATTCTCGTTCTTACTGAAAAAGTTGTTATACTAAAAAAGGCTGTTTGGACTGTCATCAAAGGATCATGTGGAGGTTCAAGAAAGTTCAGAACGGATGAGACAATTTGTGGTCGATAAGTCTATCAATGGCTAGTAAACATAATGATGCAATCCAGTGAAATCTCTGGCTCAGGAAATTCCCATAATCTGCCAGAAGTTAGGAAATCCTACACTTTTCCTGTTTCTTCCAGCGTTTCTGCAAGCATCCTCTTGCAGAGATGTTCTTGCAAGCATCACCGTAAGAGTCAGTCAAAGGCGACCAGGCTAGATGGGCTACTAAACAAAAACAGTAGTTCATATTTCTTATTCTCTGAAGAGATGATCAAGGCCATTCTTGTCGTATTATGTTGCCACCTGCAATTAAATTTTTTTATGATCTGTGGCTCCAAATTTCATAAAAATGACAGTGGCCCTAGTCTGGATTTCCCAAAAATACACAGCAGAAGCAACTCAACATTAAAAAACTAATATTAATGGAAAAAGTAGATGACAAATGACAGGCTTCATTAGCTCAGAGCTGTAGCTTTTCCTTCAAAGTGAATGGGATGGACAAAAGGTGAGATGGGCACTCTAGTAATGGCAGCCCATCAGGCAAAGAGACATAACATTTAACAGCCCTGCAGAAAAGTCTCTAGTTTGAAGTGGGTGTGATAGCACCAAAGGCTTTGCACGCAGTCCCCTTTCAGTGGCGGATAAGGGACATCTCTTTCGAGAAGAAAGAAGGCAAGAGTGAATGCAACTCTGAGAGAATGTCGAGTTGGAACATGGCCAGAAGTCCTATTGAAACCAGAGCCCTTGTCCCAAGCCACTGTGGTTTCAGTTAAAAGATTAGGGCTTGGAAAAGCTCCTGCAGTTGGAATAATTATAACTGGGTTACTCTGAGGGAAAGCTGAAACCCACTGGGGAGAAGCTTGATATTGGAGGCCTGACTGAAGCAAGAGCTTTGCAAATTCTCTCATTCCTAATCTAAGACCATATGGAGCTCAACTACCAAGTGGGTGCGTGCATTAATTGAGGAAACGTGAAGCTCATTGTATTCTAAATGAACTTGTTCTTCGTAAGTGAGCATTACTATGGAAAACATAGCAAGAAACATAGAGATAAACCAAAAACACCTGCACCTCTAAGTTAAAAAACCAAAAATGAGGAATTGAGATTCCACCTTTCTACTAAGCTCAGAACAGAATGTAGAAGGCTGGTGTCTCTCTCTGGAGAAGATGAAGACATCTATTCATTTCAGTAAGTGAAAACATGTAAAATAATGCACCATCATCTTTCAATTCATTCTCCATCTCTTGCTAGCAGTGTTTTGCTAAGCTTTATTTTAGCAGGCCTAAAACATGGAGTGAATTAGATCAATTTACCATCTTCATCCTAAATCCAATCATAACTGGATTTCTGGAACAATTCAGAGACATGAACAGAGTTTTCATTGAACTATTTTGGTTCCTAAGTTCTCTTTAAAGGTATGGAAGAGAAATATTACCATGGTGCTAGCAGAAATGCTATCATGGTATAGCACTATAATTCTATTATTTTAGAATGTCTGTTGACATTTTTTGCTCCAAATGTAGCACGTAGTGTAGTATATATACCTGCTCAGTGTAATATGTAGCACTGGTACAGTTCCAGCAGTCATATTTCAGTAAATGTCAATTTAAACATGATTTGCCTGACATACCAAAGGGAACTGTCTTCTGAGTGTGATTACGGGCTTTGTGTTGTGATACTTATGCTAATAGTGTCTGAAAAAAGAAGCAGTTCCTTCCCCTAGAAAACCTGATCTGCCAGGAAACCCAGAAGATGCTTTGGAGGCCAGCTTGAAAAATCTCTCTGTAGGACCTGCCACAGAGGAGCCCTAATTTATTCAAAACTCTGGCTTTTCTAGTGACCTTACCCAGTATAAACGTGCTGCAGCAGAGTGACAGTGTTATCCAGTGCGCATAGATCTTTGCAGAGGGAAGTACTTCAGTAAAAGCTCTTGCTTGACTTCGAAAGACTAAGTATAGCAAGTCATAGCATAGTAATTTTTTATAGTTACCTGGTCAGCTGAAACCCAATAACATTAAAATAAAAACCTAATTAGAAGGCAAATGCAATGACAGGTATTATGGAAACACCTACAGGTCCTACCTGATGCACTCAGACCCACAGCTAGGAACTCCTGGAACAAAATTAGAACCTGGTACTACCGTAATAGCTGGGTATCTTGTTTCTTTAGGATACATCTGAATGAGCAAAACATGAACAAACAAGCAATGGATGAGACAGATAACTAGGTAATTCCGACATGCAGGAACCTCCTGCTTGTTAACTTATTCACTCTAGTCAGCCCTCTGTCTATAGAAAAAACTATCCACCAAATGTAATTCTTATACCAGGGCAATAAACAAATTAGAAATGCAGAGACAGACTGAACAAGCTGCATGTTGTTTTTAAATTACCTTTATAAAAAGCACAACTTGGGAGGGAGCTGGGGATGATTAGAAATTGATGATGGCATACACTGCCTGCTTTTCCTCCATCCAAACAGATCACTTCATTTCTTCAACTCACTAGGCCTTCAGACATACCAAGAGCAGTTACTTTTTCTGTCTAAAGACGTTTTAGAAAGCTGGCACTTACATTTTTAGCACTGTGACAAGGAAATAAACCTCTGAAGAAATCCTACTGTGGAAACCCCTTTTTATGGTCTAATGATTCTTTTAAAAACAACAAATTGGATTTTGCCCAAAATGTCATTACAAAACAGAATCAAGGTGCTTCTCCATCCTGTCTGCTGAATTACCAATACAACATGATAATAATCTGAAGGGAAGAGATTCTCTAGAAAAAACATGTATTTACTGTTCATTACAGCGCCATGTTTCGTCATTCAACATTTAAAATGCCCATTAATAAAATAGCATTCATTGGTTTTATAACAATTCCAGTTCAAAATCTTCTTTTTGGAACTCTAATTGATCCTCCAAATGAGCTTTATTAATCATTGACAGAAAACTGGCAAAATCCTACCTCGTACTTTGGCAACCTTTCAAAATGTTCAATTAGGTCAAATCAAGAAAACCCTAGAAACTAATTACAGCAGCACTTCTAAGCCAAAAAAACTCATTGTACTCTGAAACAACTGCAATATATAGGAAAAAAAAACCAAAACCAAAACCAAAAACAAAACAACAAACCAAAACCCTCAATCATGATCTGGTTATGCACCTGAAATACCACCTCCATAGAAACATGCCAAATAGCCACTCCTTGAACCACATCAATTAATGATATTTGCCCACAGATTTTCTTTGTCAGTGTCATAAATGTCACCAAGCAGTTCACCATAAGGAACAGTGCCAGCCAGTTCCTTAATCTGTGAAGCGAACACTCACTCCTCTTCAGCATTTCTCTATACATCTCATTTTCAGTGCTCTAATTTCACATGTATAGAAAGTCTTCACCTTTTTATGAGTTTCATGTGCTCTGTATCTCACCTGCATGTTTGTACATTAACAAATATGTTGACAATGTGATAAAAATAATCTTGGCGGCAAGTACAATAGCGACCTTTATCTAACTCCTCAAGAATGTGATCTTTGCTTCTGCAGTACTACTGCACGTACAGCCATAGGTGCTGGTGGGCTGTTTGAAGTGTGTGTTGCTGCCAATCCTAATCCCACCACCCACAGTTAAGAACTAATTAGGACTTGAAAATGCCAGAGGGAGGCAAAACAAACAAAAATAGCATTTTAATTAACTGTAAACAATAATTAAAACTCTGCATTATGTTTAGCATCTGCACATTTCCAGACTTACTGCAGTGACTCTGAATCTAATGAGATCATCTGACTAAATACCAGGGGACTGGACAATCTCAGATCCTAAGTACATCTCCTATCATATCTCAAAACGGTAAATAATTCCTGCATCCTTGTTGTGAAGACCACTAATTAAAAATCCAAAGAGTAACACTGTAAATGAATCAAAATCTATATACCCTGGCCAGAGTAAAGGAGAACAAAATGTGCACACATATAATAAGCAGGTTTTGAGTTTCCAATTCCAGATGTACCCTTGTTCTGCAATTTCATAACACAATGGTCCCCACTTTACTATACGTAGTTACTTAGTTGTTTATTATTTATTTACTCATTTACAGTTCCCTTTTACTTTTTTTATTAACCTGCCATTATACTAACAAAAATAAGAAGGTGGTGTTACACAACATTCTTTTTACAAAGTCATGGAAGTTATTTCCAACATTTTCCACTCTGATGCCCTTTCAATTACAGTGTTGAGACACAGAACCCTCTAAGTTTCTTCCTGTCTGTTTTGGTTACTCAGTTTTCTCTGCCATTTGATCTTCAGCTGGACAGTATACAAATTGGATCTCATCAGTTCATCTCAACACAAAGTATTACATTCCCTCAACTCTTGCTTGAAACAGCCACCTGTCATTCAGAAGTCAAACCTCTTAACAAAAATCTCCTTATCTTCACCAGAAGGACAGGTAAATTCCCTGAAGTTTTACTTTACCATGAGCTTGATCAAGGGTAACCTCCAGGACCTAGCCATACAGAAGAAAGTCAAGGCTTTCTCTTGCGCGCATCTTGAGAAATCTGAAGGAAAACGTCTGTCTGAAGTAATGACATGGCTTTTGTACTCTGTCATTTTCAAAAAATTACTAGACCAAACCTCTTAACTATTAACCACAGCTAAAACTTTAATTCACAAGCGAAAGATAACCAAACTCATAATACCATATAATACCATTTATATAGTGCACTCAATATTATAGCCCCCAATATCTCATTTGAATTATAGCCAATCAGGAAATGTTTGGAAGATCCTGCATATCTCTAGCCCTCTTTCAGCTTGAGTTTCATACGTTCCTCAGGTTTCACAGGTTTCATGTATTCTCCCTTACATTTTGCTACGCTAGTAGGTTCAGAAGATTAACTGATTAGGAATGATATTATTAGTGTTTTCACTTCCATAGCACATTCTTTGAAACACAAATTGAAGAACTGTAACTGAAGTATTAAAAACTCAATAAAATAGTAAAACCAGACTGGTACATATTCAGGAAGCCAAGGTCAGACTTAAGTGTAAGGTCTATGTCAGGATGTATCCTAATGTAAGGATATCTTTTGTTAAGAGTGACTGCCATTATTTAGGACTGATTGCAAATGTGGCTGAGTTGCTTTGATGACCTGGCAAGGCCAGGAAGTTTACTCCGTTTTTCCTCTCCTTTTATTTATGTTGCACATTTTCTTTAACTGTACGCTTGTAACTGCACCACTTTGCTGTTTTTGTCTTTCTACAAACGCTTTTCTCGCATTTTCCTTTTTATTCATGTATTATTTTTTTTCTCTTATGGTGGCAGACACCCTATGAAGAGTGCTACATTTTCTTTGAGAGGATGAAGAAACTAGTAATTGCTCCCCTTTCTCTACATGAAATGCTGTTTTCCATGGCCTAGAAGGCTCAGCTTGGTAGGGGATAGTTATGGGCTGGTAGGGGATAGCTATGGGCTTGGTACGAGATATCCAGGAAACCGCCTCACATCTGAGGGACGTCCTGTAAGAGATCATATCTCATAGGCGCATACGTGCTGCCATACAAGAGCTGCTGAACCTCAGCCCTTACCACAATTGTTCCTCCTAGTTAGTAATACTTTTCCAGGAAACCGCCTCACAATCTTTTGTCTTTCTTTCAGACATACTTAAAATCTGTATTTCCTAAAAGCACCCTTGGTTTGCAGTGCCCCAAATGGGAGTTTTAGTTTTTCCTCAATTTTTTTGGCTTTCCCTCTGACATCCCCCAGTTGGGACAGACACACCATTCTGTATCTGCTGTTTTTCTGCTTAGTCCCTTTCCGTCTCCTAGAAAAGTAGCCCTTAGCACATTCAAGAATTTCTCAGGCTTTTCCAGTGCATCTTTATTTGCCCAGAAAATTAAAGTGTAAGTTCTCAGGGTCTGGGGTTCTAGTTTTATCTGCTGTCCACATAGCAAAACCAGCCCACAGAAGTTTTGCATCCCTCTCTCCCAGATGAAAGTCTCCAGGAAGGTCTATAGCAGTTCAGGTATCTATTTATGCTCTGTTTCCCACTGTCTTTTCCTAACCCTTTTCCACAACTTTTCTACAAGCTACCTCTCTTTTTGTACCTTACTCAGGTTGATCAATCTGTGTGATGAAAATAGATGTAATTAATCTCCTTTGTCTCAGCTGCTTGCTGAGTCATAATAACCTGTGTCTTTTTTGTTTGACTCTTTTAAGATAGTCAACTAACTCCAATGTTACCTTATGAAAATGTTTGTTACCTGGAACCCTTCAGTGTCTTTTTAATAAGAGGTTGCCATCATTATCAAAGACATTTCTTTGGATTTCACTTTTTCCCCCCAGCCTTTTTACTCAAAACTTTTCCATTTCAGCTTTTTCCGTGAAAACAAAGCATTGTTGTATTAGCAGGATCCCTTTCTTTCTTTCTGCTAGGCCTCATTTTTTAAGAGATTTCCTTTTTAAATCTGAGACAATATGTCTTTCTTCATTTCCCTAATAAATCCTGATACCATTTCCCAAGCCTTTTTTACTAACAATGCCTTCTCATTTATCCTGCTCAAGTTTTATCTCAACTGCTCAGTGTAAGTTTATATTAGAAGCTGTGTATTTTCATTTTATGTTTATTGGTTCAATGAAAAAGACCAAGACCTTAAACTTTTGCAGCCCAACATGCTGCTATGCTTTGAATTCTTAACCAAGTCTTAGTCCTTTTGGAAATCTTGCTTGTACAGATAGACTCTACTAACTTTTTTAATGATACACAGTATCTTTCTGTTTTCCTTTGCAACTAATTTACTGTCTCTGGCCTGTGCAGTGGTTTCTTTCAGGTGTAGTTTATGGGGGAAAAAAATCTTTAATGCGTGAAAGAGCTCTGATTTGACAAACCTGTAAATATGTTCTGCAGTGCTTTCTTTTCATCGAGGCTGTTTCTGCTTTTCACTGCCTCCTGACTGCTCCAGGGCACAACAGATCCACTCTGCACAACCTCGCAGAGTGTCCTTCTGTGATGACAGTGGTCACCTCCCAACATTGGCAATATTTGGACCTGGGAAACCACCGATTTCCTCATCCTAGCACTGCTTTCCTGGTCATGTGGTTTGAGCACAAGTTACAGGCACTTTTTTTGTTTTTCTCAGTTCTTTATCACAGCCTTAGTAATCAAGAGCTGATTCTGCCTTCCCTGCAGCTGATTGTATTTTGCCACTGTTTTGGTGAGAGGAAGCTCTGCCCCTAATGGAGAAAGCCTGTGCTATGACGAAGGTGCAGCACATGCAGCCTCTTCTTCTCAGCTCTGACACCTGTTGCTGGGGGACTTGGGATAAGTTACTCTGTATTCCTGGGTCCTGCATTTTCCATATAATGTGTATTCTGTGTTAGTTTGCTTATGTTTCTCCTGCAGAAGCATCCCACTACGCAGCTCTGTCTTTTCCATGCGGTATTAAGTTCACTTGACTAGGAGGCCAGTAGCACTCACTTTTTAAAAAATATTGGTTAATTATCCTTCATAGTCACAAGTATGATAAACAACCAGTGTTACTACATTCACAGAGAGCTTCTTACACCTTTTATCTCAAATTGTCAGCTGGTCACTGAGTATGCTCTGGAATGGTAACTCTACACGGACGCTGCCACCTATGACCCCAACTCCCCGGCGTTTCTCAGCCACCTCCCATGTCACCATCCCGGCGGAGCCCAGCGCTCCCACACGCCGCACAGCAGCGGGAAGCCCCCGGGAAACCGCCGGCCCCGACTGCAGAGTCTCGGCAGCTCCCGGGGGTGGGGGAACGGGACGAGCTCTGCAGAAGCGACAAACACGGCGTAGCCCTTCCTGAAGTCCATTTTCTTCCCGTGGAGCGAGTAAATAAATACATCTGGTAAAGCCAAGGGCCGGGGCACACCGAATAGTCGAGGCTGCCCTCGCAGCTCCAGCTCAGCCCTCGCACCCGCGGGCAGCACAGGGAGCCCCGGGGCCGGGAGGGGAGCCCCAGCACAGCTGGGAAGGGGAGGGAGTCCCAGTCCCGGGGCAGCAGCACACCGGGGACCCCTCCACCCCGACGGCAGGCCAGGCCTTAGGCTGCGGGGGCGGCCGGCGGCGCCGCTCCCGCCCGGGTGCCTCTATCATCCCCCGCCGGTGCGCGGCCGCTTCAGCCCAGCGCCGGCACCGGGGAGCGGCCCCGCAGCCCCGCCCGGCCCGCCTGTGGAACCTCCGCCCGGGCACCCGGCCGCCGCTCCGGCCCCGCGGAGCTCCCCTCAGCCCCGTCGCCGGAGCTGGGGTCGGCGGGAAAGCGGGGAGGGACGCGGGGACTCTCACCTGCCACAGGCGAGGGCCGAGCGGGAGGTGCCGCTGCGGCTGCGGCGCTTCCTGCGGCGGTAGGCGTGCGCTGTCCCCGGCTGACCCCACGGGGGGACGGGGGAGGGGGGAACAAGCCGGGCTGGCAGCCGTGTCTCCGCTGGGGAGGGAGGCGGCCAGGAGCGGGGCAGGCGCGAGAAGCGGCGGGGCCGAGCGGGACCGTGTGGCGCTGGGGCCGGTGACGGCCCCAGCGCTGCGCTGTCATGGCAGCGCGGCCCGGCCCGAGGGCAGCCCTGCTCCCCGCCGCCGCTCACCCCTCGGCGCGCAGCTGCCCTCCCGGGGGGCAGTTCAGGGGGTGACACGCCAGCCGAGGAGGGGACGCCCGTGGGGTGAAGCAGCCCGGGAGGCGGCAGGGGAAGCGCGCTGCGGCTGCAATCCCTGTGGAGCGCCAAAACCGGAGACAAGAGGAAGCGATGCCCAGACCGCCGCCTCCGCTCGGCCCCTGCCGCATTCTCCCGGCTCCTGCCGCCTCCCGCCTCTCCTGGGCCCTTCTGCCCGCCTGGCCGGGGAAGGTAGTCGCAGTGTCCCCGTCCCTCTGCGGGGACAGGCCCCGCAGCGCCGCGCCAGCTGGCCGGCGGAACGCTTTCTTCACCGCCAGAGCTGAGAGCAGCTAATTGTGTTAAATGAGAGCTGGAGCGATGCAGGAAGCTGTGCGGTTGTTAGCGAAATGCCAAACCAGCACTCAGGGCTCCGCTCAGCGGAATCCTCCGGGCAGGACGCAGGGTTGCGCAAGGTCAGCTGCCTGCCTCGGGCTCCGTCCCTCTGAGGGGTTTTGCAAAGAGCCGGTGGACGCTGAACACCGTGTTTCTTCCACATTGCAAAGCAGTTTGTTTGCTGGGTTTTGTTTGGTTGGTTGTTTTTTTGTTTTTTTCCTTCACACCCCTGTTCACCAGTGGCCAGGTGTGGAGGCTGATCTACAGAGCAGCCAAAATACATGCCCATTGGGTTTACAGGTTTTAATTAGCTTCCTTCTTTCTGTTTTCAACTTCTTTACCAGTATTTTAAATATGTAATAAGGAATAAAAAGAAAGAAAAAGGGACAAGGACAAAGCATAGTTTAAGTATCACAGTGCTGCCTGCATCAGGAATGTATAAATAAGATAAGCACCTATATGACTCCTGCTAGAAGATGCAATTAATTTGACTATACAGCCTCATCGTATCACCACTGAGACAGAAGAAGTTCAGTTCAAAAGCAGTAAAAAGATTAAAGGTCCATCCCAGTTAGCATTTAAACATCTTAAACACCGTTCCTCTATAATGTGATTCTGCTCCGATAGCATGCACTGACTGCATTTCAGTGCTTTCTGCATCATTGGCTCAGTTTACAAGCAAAAGATGTTAGCACTGAATTATAATCCTGCAAAGCCAACTGAGATGTCCTCTTCAACTAAGAGAATAATTATTTAAGTACAGTACACTGAAATAGATTGAAAGTCTAACTTCTACTATGCACAGCATAACACCTTCAAGTCTTCACAAAAATTACACAAAATTATAACTCTTCATAATCCAGCTAAAACATGCTATGTATTTTAAAATGAAATTAATTTAGTTGTGTAGCCAAAACTCAACAAATATGAATTGGCAGGAAATAGTGCAGGCAGGCAAACAAACTTCTCTATTCCGATCATCTAATACTTCGGCCCTGATTCTGGGTAACACATTGCAGAGGGTCTCCCCCGATCACGCTTGTGGTTCTATTGCATTAGGAACTCAGTGTAGTAAACAGCAGCCTAGAAAAGTTTCAGTGTGTTCTATACATTGAAACAACACTACGGAGAACTGTTCTTGCTCTAGAGAAAAAAAAAGTACATGCTTTAAAATAGCTAGGGGTAATGAACAGAATTACATTCATTTTAATACAACCCTAAAGTTTTTCAGCTGGCACAAATACATCAGGTGTGACTGGACCATGTTTGTCCTTTAAGTCCAGTTATAGAAGGAGAAGATCTGTAGACTGGGACTATAGCTAAATAGCAAAAGATCTGATGAAGCTGCACTGTTACATGACAAAAGATGAGGGGAGTGATGACAATAAAATAAAAAAAATCAATTACAAAGCAGCAAGGTGAAGGCAAGTAAGGACATAAGCTTCAGCTTAATGTAGCAGGACAAGGGAAGACAGTTGAATGCTCTGTAGGGGTGATGTAGCCAGGAGCACAAGGAAGGATGGTGACCATCAGGAAAGAAGTGTCTTCAAGACCTTTCTTGAGATACATTTTAAGGGTTTTATTTTTTGTTCAATGTCCATAGTTCGATCCAGCAGCAAAATAATGTATCTAAACTGTACAGGATTTTACTATTGATGCAGTTTTATTTTTTCTGTGCTAAACAAATAGACAGGAAGACACAACTGGCTGGCACTGGGAAGAACTGGGAAGTATGTTAAACTAAACAAGGCCTGGTGTGATGAAAAAAGAATGTCTGGAGGAGGGTCTGAAGTTTTGCTATTTATGCTTCCTTATAAACTGTCACACTACTTTCTATAATTATGATATTTTTAACATATACTTAAAAAAATAAATGAAATTAAAATGACCATAATTGCATTTCTATATTCTCTTACCAAAAAAAAGGACATATCTTTTCCCACAGACTTTGCCCTTGAAATCCTGAGTGGAGTGAATCTCCTTGGAAACTCCCAGCCACAAGGTGCAGCCACACAAAGCAGCTGCTGGATGCACGCAGCCGTTACTGGAGTGAACACAGCTCTTCCACTCAGACAGCCGTGCTCTGCAGACTCAAAGGAACCCACAAATGCCCTCAGTTCTCATGACGAGAATTTAATAGAAGTCCGTATCAAAGACGGACACTAATTTTCCGAGCTGGCAGTTGTACCTCAGCGGGAAGCAGCCGCCCCGAGCTGCCCCTGCTCCGGGCGCAGCGCAGCCGGCGGGGCTGGAGGGCCGGGAGGGCTGGGGAGCTGCCGGGAGCTGTCCTTGGTCGGGGACGGCAGCCGCAGCCGCAGCCTCCTGCACCGCCCGGGCGGGCTCTTCTGACAGTTCATTTTATGATCTTCATGGTAGGGAGTCCCATAAGCATTACCCTTCGCAGTGTTCAGAGGAAGGTGTCCTTTTAGTTCTCCCTTTTTGTATATAGTTCTACTTCTGAATATACTTCCACACAGTAGATTCTTCATTTTTATTAGTAACACATAGCCCAGGTACAGCTATCTTTTTTTTTTTTTTTTTTTGATATCTGACATAAGATGCTGTTACATTTTGGATTTTTTTCAGAAATTCACTTATTTTAAAAATACTATTTTTCTAAGTTTAGGTTTTTCTGAGTTTCAGGCTTCTTAGATGACTCTCTATACTTTTGATAGATTTCCAGCTTTCACATCCATCTGTTAAGTTGAAAATATCATGAATTGAATATTCAGTTTGTTCCTTAAGTTTTAGATTTTCAAGGACAGAATCTTATTTAAGCAGATAAATGCAGTTGCTGCTTTGCCAATTTGTGACATTCTTTCCTTCTAGATATCCCCACTGGCTTGCATATTACTGACAAAGTATTGAGATTGACTCATCTCTTGCACTCCTTTGCCTGCTATCTTGAATTTTAGGTTTCTTGCAGGAATAATTTTTTTGCATATTATTGCTAACCTTATGTTTACTATGATGCTCAGTAGTATTTTAGTTCACCTTTTTGGACAGTCTTACATGTCTGAGTAAACATTGAAGACCTAAGTCACTAGCAAAATAGTTTCAGCATATTGCTATTGAGACATTTAATGTCTAATAGTCTGGCTGTCTAAACCTTTCCGATAGTGAATCAGTAGCAAACCCAAAACATCATTTACACTGTCATTTTTTGTTGCTGGGCCTTCATATTAAAAACTTTGTCATCTCCTTGTTCAATGCAACCTTGTTCGATTTAATCCTCAAGCAGAATATTTTGTCTCATTTCACTCATGCTTTATCTGTGCATGCTACACCTGGTTATAAAGCTGTGTTGATACTAATCACTTTCCTTGACATAACATATTCCTTCAAGACACAACAAAATAAATCAAGACAGAGACTGTCAAATGTCTCTGTGAAATGTGTGTGGTTTGTATTAGTATTTTTTTGCTGTTCAGTCTTACTTTGAGGATTGTTTTTAGGCTATGCTGGTACACAATCTGAGAAGTAAAATTAACAACAGATTAGTAGAAAAATTATGCATGACAGAAACTGAACAAGGGTAATGCCCTCTCTAGACTTGCAAAAAAAAATATATGGAGAAAGATGCATTCGAGCTTGTTGAGTCTTGTGCTGACCAGTTGCTGCTGTGACCTCCATACAATGTATACTGGAGCTAGGTTTAAAATAGGGAGTTTTAAAACAGGAATGACTTAGTGTAATGGTCCTTTGAGGTGGACATCTAGCACAACTTCATCTGGACCAAAGTTTTTGCCATGTGCTTTGCCTCAGCAGCTCACCATGTGAAAAGATTTATCCACTGAGAAGACATAAAGGGACAGACCAAATTTGTGCACATCACTTCATGGACTGTCCTGGCATTGTTACTCTAAGAAGACAGGTTTAAGAAATGAAAAAATTCATAAAGAGAAAAGCTCTGTGCAGTGGTTCCTGTGGAGTGAAGCAGACACGGGCTGTTTGGACAGCTCCTGTCCTCACTTGGCTGCCAGTCTCTTGCCTTGTGCCAGGGGCAGAACTCTGCTGTTCCCGTTCCTTCTGGCTCCAGTTGCCAGCTCTCCCTGTCACCTTTCTAGTTAACTGTCTCTCTTCCTGTGATCTCTAGATGAAATCTGCAAGAAGTGGTGTCAGGAGACTAACTCAGCCCCTTCTGGTTGTGCATCTATAGGAAAGCATGGCTCTTCACGTTTCAAAATATAGATTTTAGAGAGTAAAGAAATGGGAGCTTGTGATGTTTATAGTAGGAATATACAAAGCTATTTCATTACTTCTTTCTGATTCAAAGGGCACTGAAAATTTCCGTTGTTATCATTCTGCCAGGGGGCTTCATTGGTTTTAAATCAATATTAGACGTGCAGTGGTTGAAATGGCAATGTTGTTCAAGACTTCTTCTGTAGTAATATGCTGTCATGCACGTTCTGAGTGCCCATATGGGAGGCTTCCATGCACTGTCTCTTTTTAAGCAAAGTATATATGTGTATTTCTTCTTATAACTCCCTGCAGGAACAGTAAGGAGGGAAGCCTTGCAGCAGAAACTAATTCTAATCTCCACAGTTTTGCTAGTGGGTGAAGAATCCACTTCACTTAAGAGAAGACAACATTTGTTCATTCAGACAGGGACCCAGTAGGGAACAGAATCCTCTGCTAATGGGAAGAGAGAGGGAAAGCAAGCAAGAACAGCAGCTCCTTGTGCTTGGTTCTATTTTCTGCCCAGGTTAAATGACCCATGTAATGAGTAAAGAATTGTTTAGATCGAGTAGTACACAAGCACGTTAGGTCAATAACTACTCTACTGCTAGCTGGCAGCCTGAACTGGCCATGAACAAAATGAGTGCTGTCATTTCACAGCTTTTTTAAACCAACGCAGCTACAGAAATACTTCCTAGAACAGAGAGATTCCTTTGCTACATGATGGTTAACACTAAGACCTTAAAGATGCAGAGAGGCCTGATGTGGGCTTTTTCAAGAGCCCAAATGCCTCCTGAGTTGGCCAATGAAGCACTAATGGTGATTCTGGCAGTAGTATTTCAAGATTTTATTTTTAAAAAAAACCACAAAAAAACCCCAAACCAAGCAAACAAATAAACAAAAACCCCCCATGATTGGGGCTTCTCAAGATGTACTTTTGACTAGTTTTATGTGAGTGTGTTTTTTGTCCTGCTTCTTCTGCTTACAGCACTAATTTGCTGTGAGCTTTTAAATTACCTTGCAAATTCCACAGGGTGAGTGCTACAATCGGGTTTGCATCACACTTAGCCCAGAAGAGATACACCTAGAACTGAAAAAACAGCATTTTTACAGAAAGCAAAAAAGAAATGGAAACAAATGTGAGAAATGTGACTATTCTAATCTTTAAAGTTATGCTAGAGAGTGGATGGGTGTCCTGACTTTTGAGTGAAATCACAATCCACTAACTCCTGTATTTTGAAGGATGGGTTGTAAACAGGCATCAAAGGACATGGTGACAATACTCTTATTCAACGGGAATGTGGTCTCATTAGGAAGACACCAGGGTGATCACAGTGTGCAAGAGATAATCAGGAGAAGAAAAGGCTTTGCTATACCACAGTCTCTGTTCAGAATCTTATTTTGGTTCAGGTCACCTCTCACCAACTGTAATTTCTTAACAGTCTTTCCTTTTGTTGCTACTATTTTTATAGGCTACCTGGACAATTAGTAAGTGTTTCCATGGCAATTCATTGACAGTTTCTCATAGGTGAAGATAGATTTCAGCATTCGTAGACAAAGACTCAGTTCTTCCTTTCTGTTTTTAAAGTATTTTTAAGGCTAACCAAGTAGGATCATGTAGGAGTGCGTTCTGTTACAGTGACAATACCAATGTGAGGGTATTTAGGGAGGTCCAAGTTAAAAGTAGTCTATTAATATCTTAAACATCCATGTTACAAACACATTCAGATGAGATCAGAGTGTATGCAAATCACTGGGTTTTCTGCTATAGGGAGGGAAATGTCTTATGTTCTTTCCTCAACCAAAGCTGCAATCAGAATAAAGCCAAGGAAGGGCTCCCTTGTAGAGCACCTGATTGTCACTGTACCCCAATGCCTACTGTGACCAAATAAAACCTGTGACAAGGTAACCTAATAAGGAGGCAAAACCACACCAGAAAATTATCTTAGGGTCAGGTAGACTATGAAACTATAAATGTAATTGGCTCGGTTGTTCCAGAAAAACATTAACTGTTCATATTCTGAGAGAGGAAGGCTGACACTAGACTAACAAGAANAGACGTGCAGTGGTTGAAATGGCAATATTGTTCAAGACTTCTTCTGTAGTAATATGCTGTCATGCACGTTCTGAGTGCCCATATGGGAGGCTTCCATGCACTGTCTCTTTTTAAGCAAAGTATATATGTGTATTTCTTCTTATAACTCCCTGCAGGAACAGTAAGGAGGGAAGCCTTGCAGCAGAAACTAATTCTAATCTCCACAGTTTTGCTAGTGGGTGAAGAATCCACTTCACTTAAGAGAAGACAACATTTGTTCATTCAGACAGGGACCCAGTAGGGAACAGAATCCTCTGTTAATGGGAAGAGAGAGGGAAAGCAAGCAAGAACAGCAGCTCCTTGTGCTTGGTTCTATTTTCTGCCCAGGTTAAATGACCCATGTAATGAGTAAAGAATTGTTTAGATCGAGTAGTACACAAGCACGTTAGGTCAATAACTACTCTACTGCTAGCTGGCAGCCTGAACTGGCCATGAACAAAATGAGTGCTGTCATTTCACAGCTTTTTTAAACCAACACAGCTACAGAAATACTTCCTAGAACAGAGAGATTCCTTTGCTACATGATGGTTAACACTAAGACCTTAAAGATGCAGAGAGGCCTGATGTGGGCTTTTTCAAGAGCCCAAATGCCTCCTGAGTTGGCCAATGAAGCACTAATGGTGATTCTGGCAGTAGTATTTCAAGATTTTATTTTTAAAAAAAACCACAAAAAAACCCCAAACCAAGCAAACAAATAAACAAAAACCCCCCATGATTGGGGCTTCTCAAGATGTACTTTTGACTAGTTTTATGTGAGTGTGTTTTTTGTCCTGCTTCTTCTGCTTACAGCACTAATTTGCTGTGAGCTTTTAAATTACCTTGCAAATTCCACAGGGTGAGTGCTACAATCGGGTTTGCATCACACTTAGCCCAGAAGAGATACACCTAGAACTGAAAAAACAGCATTTTTACAGAAAGCAAAAAAGAAATGGAAACAAATGTGAGAAATGTGACTATTCTAATCTTTAAAGTTATGCTAGAGAGTGGATGGGTGTCCTGACTTTTGAGTGAAATCACAATCCACTAACTCCTGTATTTTGAAGGATGGGTTGTAAACAGGCATCAAAGGACATGGTGACAATACTCTTATTCAACGGGAATGTGGTCTCATTAGGAAGACACCAGGGTGATCACAGTGTGCAAGAGATAATCAGGAGAAGAAAAGGCTTTGCTATACCACAGTCTCTGTTCAGAATCTTATTTTGGTTCAGGTCACCTCTCACCAACTGTAATTTCTTAACAGTCTTTCCTTTTGTTGCTACTATTTTTATAGGCTACCTGGACAATTAGTAAGTGTTTCCATGGCAATTCATTGACAGTTTCTCATAGGTGAAGATAGATTTCAGCATTCGTAGACAAAGACTCAGTTCTTCCTTTCTGTTTTTAAAGTATTTTTAAGGCTAACCAAGTAGGATCATGTAGGAGTGCGTTCTGTTACAGTGACAATACCAATGTGAGGGTATTTAGGGAGGTCCAAGTTAAAAGTAGTCTATTAATATCTTAAACATCCATGTTACAAACACATTCAGATGAGATCAGAGTGTATGCAAATCACTGGGTTTTCTGCTATAGGGAGGGAAATGTCTTATGTTCTTTCCTCAACCAAAGCTGCAATCAGAATAAAGCCAAGGAAGGGCTCCCTTGTAGAGCACCTGATTGTCACTGTACCCCAATGCCTACTGTGACCAAATAAAACCTGTGACAAGGTAACCTAATAAGGAGGCAAAACCACACCAGAAAATTATCTTAGGGTCAGGTAGACTATGAAACTATAAATGTAATTGGCTCGGTTGTTCCAGAAAAACATTAACTGTTCATATTCTGAGAGAGGAAGGCTGACACTAGACTAACAAGAAAAACTAGCACCTCACAGGTAGTATCTTCTTGTCTGGGCCAAGATCAGAGCTCTGCTGGGAAAGAGGTCTCTGATAAAAAAAAAAAAAAAAACAACCCACAAAAAAACCCCAAAAACCAACCAAACCCAGACCTCCAAAACAGGATTAAATTTTGGAGCTTCAACGAGGATTAACAGTGTGAACCTTGGCACAGTCATTGATGGGCTCTACTAGTCTAAGAGCCATGGGTCAGTCATTTCATTTATTTCATTTCAGACAGCCAACACGCAGTGAGACACTGCACAGATGTACTTAATTCTCACTTTTGAAGTGCACTTGGACAGCCCATAGTAAATGTCATGGAAATGAGAACCGCAGAAACAAACAAAAAAGGAAAAGCACGTCAAGTTACTTAACAAGGGTCAGAAAGAAAAAGCCTGTTCATTCCTGTTCCACAGGAAAGCCACTTTGGGAAGAGGAGAAAAGGAGGAACTGCTGGCACTTATTGCAAAGAGAAATCCCATCTGCCTAACCTATTGCTATGCCCTCATTAGTATTTTCCTCTGTGAGCAACTGAATGAAGAGGAGCAAATACCAGGTGGTAGGAAGGGGGGAGAGGGGGTGGGGCATAATAAGTCATCCCAAACAAAGAACTTAAACTGAAGTTTCAATCCTGCTCATAAATTATTTTGACTATTGATGACTAAAAGTATAAGGCTAGTTTACCAGCTTACCTTTCTACCATCTTAGTAGCTTATATTTCTTTTTTAATTTCTTATAAATAAGATACAACTTTTTGCAACCACTGTATATTATAAATAGTTCTCCTTGACCATCCCACCAATATTCAGCATATAATCTGAAGGGAAACAAAGTTTTTCTGAATGCATGACATAGTGTGTTTCCCAGAACTACTGCATTTTTTACAATTCAGCAAGCTCTGCAAACAACCAGGAGAGTTATTCTGTCTCCTATGTCATGGGTGTGTTATACTTTTACATAAGATCAGTTCATGCTGGCTCTGCAGTTTTCGCTGCTCAGGGAAGCTGAAGCACAGCAGTATAAAGTACCTCACAAGCAGCTACGTGACAGAGACTGGTGTTCCTAAAAACCACTAATTTTGTTTATTCTTAAAAGTAACTTAAACAGAGAAGAACCATGCCATGCTTTTTAAAAATAGGATATTTGTTTTGATCTGTGATAGAATTACTTTTTCTTAAGGTTGCAAAACTGGTGAAACCACTTCTTACAGGAACTGCTGCAGAGCACAGACTTCTATGTAATCATGAGCGCCCACCTGTAGCCTTACAACAAAAAGCCAGAGAGTCTTAGGTTTGATTGCACAGGCTGTTTGGCTTCTCAGATCAGTTTGTTTCCTTGCTCAGAGCTGAGTTTTAGAACTAAACCTTCATATACATGTGTATGTATTTATATTCCTTTAAAAAAAGCACATAAAACTCCCTAAAATAACCTAAATAGATACATATATAATTGTATTTTCCATGAGAAGTGAAAATGTTCCATCTTCTTCTTTTTCTTGTTTTCTCTGAGAAAGAAAAGTAAACCATTTAAAAGCAACATACAAAACCCAATGAATATTGCCCATTTAATAAATTTAGGTGCAACTTCAGTGTGGTGCTAAAATCTAATAAAGAGACAAATCAGTGGATTTAAAGAGCAACATGACTGAATGAACTGCATTATCTGCACAGCAAAGACCACTGATACAATCTGTATTTTCTGAAGTTCAAAGCTGCTTATAACAAGGTCATGGTGGTGAGAAAATGAGGTAAAGTCAGTTCTGGTATCTAGTATCTCACTACATGGTAATTAAACAGAGCCTTGTAAACAGTCTTATAAACACTTCAGAACAAAGTGCACATGAATAGTCATAGAACATCTGAACAGGGTAGAAACAAAGAATATTACATAATAATTTCAACACACAATTCTCAAATTAGATCTTTGTGACACGCTACTTTGTTTTTTTCACAGTAATAAACAAAGGTTAGTACTGACAGCAGATGCTTTTCCTCAATACTCAAAATAATATTATAGTACACTGTTGCTACATTTCCAACTAATCGATGGTATTCCTGAAAAGGCTGCTATAGAGAAAAGAGAGAAAGACTGAAGGAATAATATTATTTCTATGCTATGTCATTTCAGAAGCAGCTTTTATAGTTGTGACCAAGGATACAAACAATTAGCTATTTTCCACCATTCAATTCCTTCAACTGATGTTTATTCTACATAAATAATACTCAGTGGCTGTGTGTGTTTTCTTCTCAAGCGTGGGCTAAACAGAGGCGTAGTGAAAAAAATATCTATCACATTGACTGCAACAGGCTTGAATTTCACCCAAGTGATCTTAACTATGTACATCTCTCTGTTTGCAAAAGCACTGCTGAAATTCCAGTTCTTTTTTAAGAAAGAACTTAATATTACAAGAAGAAATGTAGACAGAGGGCTAAATTTCAATCCCACGAAAGTTAGCAGCAAGCCTCCTGCTAACTTCACTTATATATACAAAAGACAAACATATGGCTGGATTAGGAACAGAAGGAAATAGGGAAGAACAGAAGAAATGCTGTCACTGCCTGAAAGCAGAGCAGGTGGGCAGTACCCAACCTTGTCCATACAGGCTTCCACTGTAATTTCATGGTGGACTGGAAGAGCTATTCCTTCTTCCAACAAAAGCAAAGGTTCATACCTGTCAGAGCTAACAATTACTAGCTGACATGGCAAGAGAGTAAGTTGAACAGCTGAAGGACACTCAGGCAGGTACTGAAGGCTGTGGGAGACCACGAGAAGGTGAGGTGGAGAAAAACAAGAGGGTCCCTGCCTGGAATGGAACAAACTCAGAAGGACAAAGCTCAATGGATTTCCATGTTGTCTACCCACTGCATCTATCCACTGCAGTGATGGCATTACCCATAAACTTGCCCATAGCTTTGTCCTTATGAGAAGAGCAGCCTCTTTTTCTTCTGCAGGCTTGTAAGACACATCTTGCACATAAATATGCTAGAAGAAGTCCATTTAGGGAACAGGATGGATAGGTTTTTAATATTGCTGGGTTTAGACTATATAAGAGATAGGGCTGCTGGGGAGTACATTACTTTAAACCAATGGTAGATTACTTCTTCCTCTTACATGCATAAAGCTGTGTCATGACTGAAAAATAAACACATGGTTGAGAGATTTCTTGAACTCCTGCATGGTGGTTAATATTTCAACAGTGCTTTTAATGGCTTCGAGAGCATAATACAGCAGAATCCTCTAATATGTAACTCTCACAATCAGTTCTTCATCACGCTGTTGGAGAAAAACCCATCTGTCTTCCAGTGTTTTAATTTTAAGCTATGTTCTTTCCACATCTCTCTCTGGTCAGCTTTTGAATGAATTGCAAATTTTGTATCTGATTTTTGAAGCAGTCTAAAAAAGCATTGCTTTTTAAACCATGTTTGCATAACTCTCCATCTGACTAACCTGCTAAATTCCTTGTCCCAACAGACATACAGAAATGACCCATTTTCAGTGGTGTGTTGACTGTATACTTAAGGACTGCATAAATGTGCCTGACAGGCCACAGACAATTGCTGAACTACCTCTTGATAACCCCTGATTTTTTTTATTGTTTATTATTGTGCTGGCATGAAGCCTTTTTTCCCCCTCTCTCCCAGAGCAATGGAAAGAAAAAAACTGTAGTTGAAATAGATTGGAAGGCTTGATGTTTTAGGATTAGGAAATCCAAACCCACCTCAGTTACATGTGACAAACCATTCTTGGTTTATGATGGGCTGTGGAAGAAAATAAAGTTCTCATACTGTTCCCAGTGGCCAGCTATTCATACCCCAGACCCACTAGTGTATCTGAATTACTTACATGCTTTTTGGCAATCAGAGAAGAAACACTGCAGGCTGAACAGGTGCCAAGAAGGATGAATAATGTGGGCCAATTCTCAAGGACAAGTCAGATCCAGGTTGGTGAATAGGCCAGACACTCAACAGCACAGTTTGAGCAGCAGCAAGGGGGTATGGGAGAGATTGCCTGTGCCGTAGTCACAGCCTCCATTGCTTTCTGAGGTACAGCAGCTCCCCATAGGATCCTGCAGAAGTTTGGCCATTGTTGCTGCAACCTTATTC
>VZTO01027891.1:148036-173026 GCA_013400615.1 Syrrhaptes paradoxus
TGAATCTTTGTCACTAAAGAGTTTGATTTTGCTCTGAGATGCTTGACTGAAGTTACAGCCCTCACTGACATCTCTCTGTGTCCATTGTGATAATACAGACTGGCTCCTGTCTTCAGAGAGAGAGCATCCAGGGTTCTGAAAGTGGGAATAATGTCTCACTCCCTCTCAGGTTGAACAGTGTGGTTGGCAAGAATTGTAGGCTTGGTTCACCATAAAATTAACAAGATTTAAATCCTTCAGATTTGTATTAGTGTTGTATCACACTGTGTGAGTTTAAAACATACATAAAAATCTATCAATCACCCTAATTTCCTTGTCCCAACAGACATACAGAAATGACCCATTTTCAGTGGTGTGTTGACTGTATACTTAAGGACTGCATAAATGTGCCTGACAGGCCACAGACAATTGCTGAACTACCTCTTGATAACCCCTGATTTTTTTTATTGTTTATTATTGTGCTGGCATGAAGCCTTTTTTCCCCCTCTCTCCCAGAGCAATGGAAAGAAAAAAACTGTAGTTGAAATAGATTGGAAGGCTTGATGTTTTAGGATTAGGAAATCCAAACCCACCTCAGTTACATGTGACAAACCATTCTTGGTTTATGATGGGCTGTGGAAGAAAATAAAGTTCTCATACTGTTCCCAGTGGCCAGCTATTCATACCCCAGACCCACTAGTGTATCTGAATTACTTACATGCTTTTTGGCAATCAGAGAAGAAACACTGCAGGCTGAACAGGTGCCAAGAAGGATGAATAATGTGGGCCAATTCTCAAGGACAAGTCAGATCCAGGTTGGTGAATAGGCCAGACACTCAACAGCACAGTTTGAGCAGCAGCAAGGGGGTATGGGAGAGATTGCCTGTGCCGTAGTCACAGCCTCCATTGCTTTCTGAGGTACAGCAGCTCCCCATAGGATCCTGCAGAAGTTTGGCCATTGTTGCTGCAACCTTATTCTGTGTGTTTCACATTGATTTGTTTGCATGGGGGTTTGGGGGTTTATTTTTGACTCCTGTTAGCTCTGCATGCTAAGCAGACCAGAGGAAGTGAAATGGATTCTGTTATTTCACTTGTACAATATCAGAATCCATTGTATGTGTGCAGAGCTACTGAAGACAATCTGATTGCCAAGTGTTTCTGGTGGCAGAACTGGCCTGCTGGTGACAACACAACTGGAAAAGCAAGAGAAAGAATAAAAAATTACATTCATCTTCTAAGCAAGTTGATAGAGCCAAGTATTGGCAAGTTAATACATTAGGACTGAGAGAGGAAACATCTTATCTTTCCACTTGTAAATTTGATATGTTTTGTCTGGAACAAATCAGAACAATATGAAAATATAACCTGGTTATGTAATTTCTATAGCATCATTTTTTATAAAATAGATTTGTAATTTAAGGTGCTATGTAGTGCCTGGAACAGGCTCCATCAGAAGCACCAGGAGCTTGTCCTGTTTTTTATGGGAGCTAGCTGAGGATGCTGAATACACCTACTTCACCACCACCACCAAAAGCTCAGGAGCACAAAGTCTTATTGATCTGGTTACCCTTTGAAGCTTTATTTATTAATCTCATTATGTAGACTTGTGAGAACTTGGTGGGAGAAGAGTTCCATGGGGAGAAAGCTTTTAGCTGTGTCATAAATACAAATAAGAAGATAAACTTAAGCCTCTCAATGGGTCCTGCTGAGTGGGAGGGAAACTGCACCACCCCTCACTAACAGAGCAGTCTGTGGTTGCTCTTGTCAATAGAAGCTTTGTGTCCAAAGGAAAACTGACTTTGAAAGCAACTAGTCAGACCCAAACAAATTATTTTAGTAAACTGAGTTGGTTTGTCCTTTGTATTCTGAGGCAAATGCATCCACAGTGACTGTTTTTCATAAACCTGTTTCTCAGTTAGAAAAAGTGTGATCCCACAAATGTGATTTCATCATCTTCCCTGCTGGAGTACTCTTCTGGACACTGGATCCTTCAGTCTGCCAGCAGCTCAGTGAGTTGGACAAACTACTGGACAATGACCCAAAGGAGAAATTTAACTGAGCTAATAAAGACAGAGCCTGAGAAGATCTGGCAATAATTTATCAGGCAAGAATGAATTAATGGAAATACAAGCTGCATCATCAAGGTCTCCTGACACTGCTTTTCCAATAGGAGATACCAGAATGATATCAGATGGAAGACAAACAAAATGCAAGTTAAAACTTCAGAACTTTCAATTTCTTTGAAACAAGTATTTTCTTTACTGATTATGTCTCTTGGGTTTAATGAATTTAACGATGAAGAAAGAGGTTCATTCTTTTTAATGGATTTTAAAACATAATGCACTCAGAAGCAGACAATATAAGGGTAGTTATTACAATAGTGAGCATCAGAGAACATTTTGTAGCAGAAGGAAATTTGCTAGTAAGAGTTAAGCTCAATAGAAAAGCCATAAAACCAAAATCCAAGTCACTTTCTGTTGTGTAATGGGAATAAAATTAGAGAGATTAAATCCCATAGATGTGTTATACATCCTCCTTCAAAGCCGTTGTGCTTCCAATACTAGGCATCTAGGAAAAAACACTTTAGTTGCCTGTTAAATATATTAGGTGTGCTTTTTATTGTTTTAGTTTTTCATTTGTGGGAGTCTGTGAGATTTCTTTTGCTTTAAAAGATTTGGGAAGTTTGGGGTTGGGGTTGGGATTTTTTCCCATTTGTAGTAGACAACACAGGAAAGAGATCAAAGATTCCCTGGTAGCTTGATGTCATCAATACAGCAGATTAACTGACACAGTGCCATTGCAACAAGGCTGTGAGTAGTTAGATGCTTATCCTCAGAACACAGAGCTGTCCAGTCTATAGAGGCAGAGTATGGACACACAGGTTCCAGCAGAGATACACATAAGAGCCTCATTGGCTCCAGAGAGATATTTCTAAAATAAGATGACACATAAACTTAGCAGAAGTGTCAGATATGGACTTTTGCTGCTTCCCTCAATAATCCAAGGCAGGTTTGGCCAGCCTGTTCTGCATGGCATATACTATAAGAAGTGAGAACTCTCACATGCTTAAATTACAACGTGGGTGTTGAATTAGACACTAGTTGCCACCAAAGGGCTGAAAGCTTCAGTACTCCCCAATTATTTGCAGGGGCAGGCCTCACAATTGGATTAGAGTTTGGCCATGTTCCTCATTTCCATCAGAAGATTTGCTGTACAAGGGATTCTTGCAATGGGATTTATCTCCTAAAAAATAGTACAAACAGGATTTGTCTCTGTCTTCTTCAGAGCTACTACTGAATCTGCAAATTAAGACAAATCCAATGGTAATTACTAACTTTTTTTCAAATTGGTTGCACTGTTTATATTTGTCCAGTAATATATTTATTTATGTTTTACACATCAGAGAAGATAAAAGGAAAACCCGTTAATGAATTCAACAGTCAAAGGAGCAGCAGGAAAATATTTCAATAATGGTTTTCTCCTTTGAAAATTTTACAAAATTAATCTGTCCTAAGCTTTACTGTATCAAATGCTTTAAAATCTTTTTTTACATTGTTTTATCCTTCCTGCTTCTGAAGCAAGAAAACTTTGTGACACTCTTCACTGAGTCTGTGCCTAGGTACACAAAGAATGACTTGGAAATCATCCAAAAAAGGACCTCCTTCTACAAGAGATGGGCCAGTATTAATTATAATTGCGATGATTGTCATATAATGGCTTAGCACAGGCTATGATAGCTGTTATCTGTGTCGTGCTACCTTTGTGTTATTCCTACATTCTGTGTACAAGATCGGCTGAAGAAATCACGTGCCCAATTTAATTAGACAGTAAACTTTTATTCTGATATATTATTTTTCTCCATTTACAGCTATGAATGTTAAATCCTAACAACATCTCATTCCCCAGGAGCATGATTCATTTGACAGATCTAATAAGTATGAAGGGTAAGATTTCACCAGACCTTGTAATTTTGTTTGTAGGACTTGGCAGGGAACTTTCATGCACTGAATCTGGAATGTGTCAGTTATTCCATTTTAATACTTAAGTCCTAATATGACAGAAGAGAAATAAAAAGTTGTAAGAAAAAAGTGCAAATCAAGGCATTGCCCAAGCAAGACCATGGTGGATTTGTCAAAGAGACTGAGGGGATTAAGCCTTATTCATACTGCCCCAGACAATAATCCATCTTGGATTGCTCACAGAGGGACTAGCCTTCAGAGCCTCCCCATCCACTGGATTGCAGCCAGCCTTAACCAGGCTCTTACAGACAGTGGCTTGGGACTTTTTACACCCATCCTACTGCCATAAGGGACAACCCATGTGCACTAAGGTATTCACATTCGCATGAGGAGCTGAGGAATATATCTTATTGTGATAGAAAAGCAAAATACGTCAGGGATTTGTTTGACTGGGGGGTTTCCCCTCTTTATTAAAAAGAGCCGGTAGGTCTTATACTGACATCACTATACATAGGAGCTTTGACTAAAAAAAGTTTCAGTATTGGCAAATACTTCAGTCTTACAGAAGGATAGAAAAACACATTAACTTTTCTCAGTATCATGGTGAGCTCATCTCTGTCCAAGAGGAATTAAAAGTTATTCTGTTGATTTAAACAGAAGCAGGATCAGGTCATTTTTATCAAGGACTCATTCATAGCATAGGAAAAAAATAACTAGAGAATTTTATGAATATTTTAGGATTTCTGCAGGTCTATGTACCTATGCGTACAGGGAGATGTCTCAGTGCAGAAGGAACTGCATTACCTAAACTAAAAATAGATAAGACATTTACAAATACAAAAATAAATATAAGGAAATCAAATTATTACTTGAGAAAATCCTGCAAGGAATACCTAAGCACCAAAGAATGTATTCCAAACAACTTCACTTGGCAACAGCAGGCAAATTTAAAGAAATTTAGGAAAGAAGAAAGATGCATTTCTCACACAGCACCATGCTTGAATCCCAGAATTTGGGTTCTCTAGTCACACAAATGAGAGGTGGGACTCAGGAGCACAGCAGCACTTTTCCTTTGGTGAACACCCATTCTGTTTCCACAGAAACACAGGCACTGGGGCCATGTGGCTGCACATCAAAAGTGGCTTCACTGACTTCACTATGAATAGTCCTCTGTGGATGTCAATGACTGATCCACCTATCCACACAATGAAAAAGGTAAAATGCCACTCTGGCAACAGTAACAGACAAATTTGGACTTGATGTCCCAGTTCAGACTTAGTTGAGCTAGACGATCTAAAGGGTCTTTTACAATCTAAATTATTCCATTATGCTATGATTCTATTCCAAGTGATTTCTCCAATAACATAGTCTTAGATTGCTTTGTGAAAACCAGCATCAGAATTAAGTTTGTGAGATATTTGATTTTAAATGTTCCTATTTTAAGGAGGCAAGCACAAGGCACATTTTCTGAACTCTTGAAAAACACTAGTTTGATGCAAAGATTTTAAATACACAAACACATTTATTAGTAGATGTTTCAATCACATAGATAGTAACCTATCATTTCAATATTTACAAAATCTTCTTGCAAAGCTGAGTAATATGATATTTAAAGTACTTATTACATAAGTAGTCAAGGGGGTTACTATTTTTAACTAATTATGGGTAATATCTAGTCCTCATTTGAGTTGGTAGGAGTTCCTCCATGAAACTATCTTAATGTGTTCAACAGCATGGACAGCTACATGCTTAATGCTGAGGATACTCAGTAGCTGCTGAGAAAGTTTGAGAGCTGTCAGTGGTTCAATGTTCCATAAAGTCTGGCCTCTTGTGCTCAGAAGGAAAGGTGTTCATGTGATGTGGTGGAAGGAACTGCCTTTTCTGAGTCTATTTCAAACTCCTTCCAGCACAACTCTCAAGCGTATGAAACAACCTAAATGATTCTAAAAGATTCTATGAAACAAGGCCTCTTTTTATTCCAGATGGCCAAACAATTCACTGCAAGCAACTAAAATGATGAAATTCTGGATTATAATGAGAAAACTTCTAAGCGAGGTGCAATGGTATTAGAAGGAACTTCTGACAAATTGACACACAGTGGATATATTTTACAGGCTGGAATGGGGACTGTTAGAATCCAGTGGGTTTAGCGTAGGAGGACAGTGTAATTATGCATTGTTTAAATCCACATCTTCAGAAGCTGTTTTAGCCTCAGTCATTCTGAAAAGGACATTTATTTTTCACTGTTTAAGATTTAATTCTATCAGGAGCCAAGACTTGCCTATTTAGTGTACCCAGACATATTGTTTCTGGCTTCTGCCTTCATAAATTTTAACTAAAAAAAGGCAAAAGGAATAAATGTAACTTGCAGTTATACACTGCTCAAATATATGAAATTTCACTAGAAGAGTAGTAAAGAAAGCAATCTTTCTATACCCGTTCATAATCCTTCAGAAATACCATGCATTTATTCAATTATGGGCTATCATATAGCACAATCTGGAGTTGTAACTACTTGGTGGCAAATCTTAATACATCTTTTTGGGCCACATTTGCAGATGGTAAATTAAAGGCTCAGTTCAGCAAATCTTACTGATGCAATGAATTTTTTTTTTTTTTTGCATGTCTTCTCATGGATTTCAAACCCTTATTTATATATATCCTACATAAATATATATATCTATATATATCCTCAGTAGTCCTAAATGTGAGAGTAAGAGTTTCCAGCATCAGTCTTTAAATTATTTGTGGGTTTTTTTTCATGAACAGATGTCAGAAATTCTACTGAGTAATTAGCAGTTACAGATTGCTTAAAGGATATGTGTTAAATTATTGTTCCTTGGCACCAGAACTATTCCTTATTGTTCTTTTTTTTTTTNGGAGGACAGTGTAATTATGCATTGTTTAAATCCACATCTTCAGAAGCTGTTTTAGCCTCAGTCATTCTGAAAAGGACATTTATTTTTCACTGTTTAAGATTTAATTCTATCAGGAGCCAAGACTTGCCTATTTAGTGTACCCAGACATATTGTTTCTGGCTTCTGCCTTCATAAATTTTAACTAAAAAAAGGCAAAAGGAATAAATGTAACTTGCAGTTATACACTGCTCAAATATATGAAATTTCACTAGAAGAGTAGTAAAGAAAGCAATCTTTCTATACCCGTTCATAATCCTTCAGAAATACCATGCATTTATTCAATTATGGGCTATCATATAGCACAATCTGGAGTTGTATGGTTGTGTCCATGGATCTTAATACATCTTTTTGGGCCACATTTGCAGATGGTAAATTAAAGGCTCAGTTCAGCAAATCTTACTGATGCAATGAATTTTTTTTTTTTTTNAAGGTGTGTAAATGTTACAGACTACTCTGTGTTACTACTCTAAAGAGCTTAAAATTTCTGTGTAGGAGACAAAAAACAGAACATATGTCTAGAATAAACAAGGTTATATATAGTTACCACAGACAAGATAGAATAGACAAAAAACCAGTAAGACTATCTCAATCAAGACAACAAAACCGATGCAAATGCCAGTAGTGGAATTTATCTCACCGAACTTAATAAAAGTAAGGCATTTGGTCTTAGGCACCTAGACTGTTGCCATAATCCACGGAGAGAGAGATACATGAAATGAGCCATTCTCATTCAACATATTTTATGAAATGATATCACTTTCTGTGTGTGTGGTTGTGTCTATTGTGTGCAGAAGTTNGTTATATATAGTTACCACAGACAAGATAGAATAGACAAAAAACCAGTAAGACTATTTCAATCAAGACAACAAAACCAATGCAAATGCCAGTAGTGGAATTTATCTCACCGAACTTAATAAAAGTAAGGCATTTGGTCTTAGGCACCTAGACTGTTGCCATAATCCACGGAGAGAGAGATACATGAAATGAGCCATTCATCCAACATATTTTAGGACATGATGAATCACTTTCTGTGTGTGTGGTTGTGTCCATGGAATGCAGAAGGCATCTAGCTAACTAGTCTACATTTAATGCTTAAATGGCTTTTAGATGGCTAAATTAGGTAAGAGGACTCAACCCAGCTGCCTTGCAAAGGTCAGGGTATACATAAGGGTGGAGGTGAGTTTTAAGGAAGGATTTGCAGACAATAAATTCAGTTAGATCACCAGCACAAGAAACAACTCATTAAATGTGTGTGTGAATGTTGTAACTTGGGTCAATAGGTGAGAGATTAAAATATCAAGCATACTTTCACACACTATCTGCTTCCCCATCCATCCTTGACATTTCAAACATATATTTTGGCTTTTAAAACTGTTTTACTTCCCCTTGTTGCTGTGTAAAAGGGAAGAGAAACTGGGCTGTATAATGAGATGAGAAACTGGTGTGAAGGTGCTGTCTAATGTTCAGAGCAGAAAGCTGAAAACCACTAGTTTTCTTTTTAGGCATACTTTTATAGAAGACAGTGCACAACAACAGTAGGAGAATAACTTTCAAAAATACCTCAAATGAAAGTGAAAGTCAGTTAGAGGGAAAGTGGTGAAAGGTAGAAAATACCAAGAACTAAACTTTACCTCTGACAGGCAACAATTTTCAGAAACGGACATTAATTTTACTGTCTCCATGCAAGTAACAAAATATTCTCTGGATGTTTGTGAAACTTTTGATCTAAAATAATTCTTTGTGTGCTTGTATGGAGTAAGTTGTAAGTTTTATGGAAGAAAAGTCTGGATAAACACAGGAAAGGTATGTGAAATCTGTATTATATTTTGAGGAAGAGAAAATAATAGCCTAAGGTGTATGTTGTTTTGTCAGCTGAGATTTATTTTTGTTTCCATTACTTTGCTTAGTATTTTTGTAGTTTACTTGGTGCAGTTACAAAATCTCTAGAAAAGGTAATTTTAAAAAAGAAATCAAAGATTTTATGTAGTTGAAATTAAATATTCATAACTATTGTTATAATATGTATGATATAAACAATGATTTAATAATAAAATAATGTTTTATGAAAATATTATATAAGTAGTTCTCCCATTTACAGCAAGTGAAATCCATAGTGCTATGGCAATCAGCAAGGAGCCAGTCTTGGAGACTGTGGACTCAGCAAGAGAGCAGATAAATCAAAGTAAAGAGGACTGACAAACTTGTACGTGACATTGAAATGGTCCTGAATACCCTTCAGGTCTTAAATCTTATTTCTGTGTTTGCAGAAGGATCTTGATATTAGAACGGCTCAAATAAATCTCCCTCTTGATGTCAACCTGTTAGTATTACTAAACAACAATAAACCTTATGTCAATCCATAAAATTATACAGACACAAGCCTTGTAATTTTTTCCACTTTGACTTTTCCCCCAGTGCTGATAAAAACATCTGTCACACAAGCACGAAAGCCTGGATTGCTGGTAAAAAAAATCCAGACAAAAGCTGATGAGGAAAAAAACCTTTGGTAGTCTGATGCTTTCTTGGTCTAGTGACACATTCAATTTTTTTTCTAGACATGACTTCAAATTAGACATAACAACTGAATATAATGTTCACAGCATTTGTTTATTTGTGAAAATGTGTGGGCTGTTATTACAGTCAAGTTTGTCCCAGTTAGTAGTTAAGTACTTCATCATGAAGTCCTGCTGTAGTTTCAGAACAGTGCTGGCACAGCTTAGAAAAATTTACTAAAATGATTCTTGAAAAACAACCCATTTTCTTGAAGTTTAACTCCAGTCCATGTATGTGTGGCATGGATGGGGAACCTGGACTCTTTCTGCCTATTAGCAGTGTTGCAAAGCTAATGAAGAACTCAGACTTTAAAGAAAGGACACCTTGGTCAGCTATGTATACTGTCACCTACAATAAAAAAGGGGAACAACACAAATTCTATCCTTTATCCCCACAAATTCATCAATCCAGGGAAAACATATTCAGTTTTTTTGTTCAGATAAAAAATACTTGGAAAGAACAAATTTCATAACCAGCCCCCTGATTTTATCTCTCTCTCTAATAGCCTTGGATGCAGCCACTTCAAGGGACGGGATGGAAAACGCCCCCATCCAAGCCCAGCTCTGCTAAACGCTGGGATTTGGTGAACATCTATCTTGCATATTGGAGAGTTCAGTTGAGATACTCAAAGTAGCTTTACACAAACTAGATCAGATATCAGAAGCAGGCTGGGATAACGCACAGCTAGTCAGCGAAGGCTAGTTTCATGTGGCAGTGGCTCTCACTGTGTGGAACTGGACCCTTGTCAGTGGGCCCCTGCCCTGCCTGCCTTGTCATCACCCTCAACACAGCCCATTCTCACCACGTCCTGACATCAGCTGCCTTCTCTCTGTCTCCATTAGCTCTTTGGCTAGCAGGCAAAAATCTTTCACTGGAGTAGGTGGGTATCTACATAATGTTCACAAGGAGAGGAACCTCAGCTGTGACAGGAGAAGATGGAGGTGGCCCACTGCACAGGACAGGACACAAGCCAGCTGCACCAGGAGACAGGAGAGAGGAGCAAGACATAGGGAGAAAGAGGAAGAAAGCCTGGAGAGAGGAGAGAAAGGCAATATGGTTCCTCAAACCAAGAGAAGATGAGTGTAGATGAGTGGACACAGCAAAAGAGCAGTTCCTTCCTAGCCTTGGGGTCACCCACTTAGGGCAATCAGCACATGAGCTATGAGCTACAATCTATTTCCCGAACATTCATATCAAAATATCCAGAGGAAAGAGAACAGAGTCCTGTGCACATCTGAAACTTCTGTGTGCTCTTTCACTGTTTGTTGGCAAGCAGATAAAGTCTGCAATGGCTTTTAAAAGTGCATGTTTTGGACTCCTGTTGTGTTTGTTAATAATTTGTTTTGACTGTGCTATATATTGCTATGTAAACACATGAGAAAGAGTTAAGAGTAACAAAATTGGGTGCAAAGTTGTTAACATTGTCAAAATATTGTAATTACACAAAAGCAACAAGAAATAAACTGATACAGACACTGCAACAGCAGACGTTATCATTTCTTCCCACTGATGATGACACTACACTTCCTCAAGATTGTCTTTCTGTGTGATGCAAGGGTATGAGCATGGAAGCTATGCCTTATTTTCTTTTGCTTATCTGGATTCAGCTTTAGAGCTCAGCACCTATTTTCTAGGTGCTGCTCAGATGTATGTCCACTGAGGCAGCAGTTCCCATTCATGTTCCAAATCTCTGAGTTAGAATTTCAGCAAGATTGGTAACCTCCTCTTGGTTCTCTTCTTGAGAGGTTCTCTTCTTGCCCATCCAGCCTCACAGGAGGTAGCCTCTGTGACACAGAACTGATCTCTACAGTTTTATATCCTTGGCCAGTTAGGTTTTAAAGACCCTTCTTTTTCTTGAGGTTCCTGCACACACAGATGGAGTGGCTCTTCAGGGGCAGACCCTGGTACTCCATGTGTTTGTGGCATCACCAAGTATCAAAGTAGTACCACAGCTGTAGCAGCAGCCAGTGCAACAATGCCACAACTTGGGCTCCATTCACACCATACAGTTTACATTACCATCCAACTAAAAGAGAAGAAAATAACTTCCTTTTTAGGAAGTTCATGGCTTCCTAACTCATGCATAAGTAGTTATAAAGCCATACTTTATTGCGATTCATGAGAAGAAATGCAATACAAGTTTTGACATATGCCAGACATATTAGTTCCTGCCTACGTATAGACAATGAATAAAACTGTAGTTAGCTTTATTCAGTTCCCTTTCAGCTGACTCTTAGAAGGTCCCGAAGCTTTTTTCTGTACACTAAATCAGACTTGTCCTAAACAGGAATACAGGACTGAGTCATCCAGTCCAGTTCTCTGTTATCACAGGCAGCCACATTTTGCAATCCCTCTTATGCCCAATGAATCTTCATTCTTCAAAGTAGTTTGAAGTTTTTGCTCCTTGTCCTCCTAGGAAAAAAAGCTTCATATACATGTACAATAGCAAAGTTTCGATTTCCCGGCACAAGCAAAGTTCTAGTTTTTAGTGTGGGGGCTTGTTGCCACAATATCTGATTGCTCTGGAATGCTGTGGGTTAGGTACAAGTGTTCACAGAAAACATGAGGAAAAACCATATGTACTCATTAGTGAAAAAGATCATCATGACAGATTGCTCTCCATATGTGGAATTTCTCTATGGTAATCTTGCTATTTACACGACACATGAAAAATGTGTCATTTTGTAATGACAGATTTCATTTTATATAATATCTTATTAATCATAAAAGGCAGGAAAAAAAGTTGTTTCATTTATATCTCTTTCATTAGGAATGACCTGCCATAAATGTAAATGTGTTACATTTATTGCGTTAGCATAAATATATTTATTGATATCACTGCAAAACACAGACATCAAAATGCTGGTTGGAACCAACAGAAACTAAACAGGCCAGAATAATTAGCCTATGATTGACATCATGAAGCTCAGACAATTCTCTGTACTTCAGAAGTTTACCTCCAGCATTTTTCTGATATCGTATATGTGAGAAAAGGGAAGTATTTATTGGTAAGTCAAAGAAGTCAATCAAAACTTGCAATGCAAATACCAGAATTTACTTATACTTAATTAAGCCTTACCAAATAATTTTAATCAAATTACTTGCAAAATATCAGTAATATTGAAATATTAGTCAAATAATTCTCTCAGTTCTCCTCCTTGACATTTGCGTATTTTTAGACATTAAATATTTATAAAGAAAAGTGCAATTTAGGAGAATAAAATAATAAGATAGAGCAGAAAAGTATGCAATTTGGAAAGCGGATGACTCTTTCATTATCTCAGCTTTTTTTTTAGCCTTGTTTAAGTAGTCAGTTGTCCAGCAAAAAAATGTTAAACGGAAATCTCTTAAAATAGGCATTTTCTTAATTCCTCAAAATAGAATAATATTCCTGTAATCTTTCCTTTGGCAGAACCTTAACTGGTTTGAAGACATACAAAATCTGTTCCAAAACTCATGTAACCAGTGAAAACATTTCCACTTACTTTCGCAAATTTTGGAAAAGGCTATTTCACTAAAATTAGTAGGCTGCTAAGTCATGTTTTTGGACAGTAAGTACCTGACATTTTTTTAACTGTGTTTGAACTATTTTAATCTCCAGCACAGACTGTTGCACATGATATTCAGAGACCTAAGCTTCCTTGTGGGAGGAAACTAGGCCTGTGATAGGCTTAGAAATCAAGACTTTTTAAAGATACTTTGGATGAAAAAAAAGGCAAATAAACTGAGTTTTTGCTGCTTTGTGGAACTGCTGTGTAGAATTGCTTATTTTGTGGTCCTTCAGGGGGACTGAAATATACCATAATGACACGGAGAAATACCTCTGCTTCCACATTGAAACAGATTATTAATTATTAGGTATTTGGGGAAAAAACACAGAATATAATGGGCATATTTCAATATTTTTCCATAATGATGAAATGAGAAACGTAACTGGCCTATATATTTGATTATCAATGTGTGTCTTATAAAGACTAAACCTATCTTTCTCTAAATGGACAGGAACTTAGAGAAGTTTTGTCCTCATTAATTTTCTTTTCTTTGTATTCAGTGTACCCAGATAAATACATTAAAAAGCAACTGTACCAAAAGGTGATTTCATTTAACTTCCGCTAAAGTTCTCAGATAAACACCTGAAGAGTATCAAGAATAATGTTACCACATTACTTCGTCTAACACAGTGTGCCTTCAATACAAGAAATTATTGGTTTTTGGATGAATTAATATATCTGCTGTAATAAATCATTTTCTGATATTACAGAATAAGATTTTATGGTGCCATTAACTATATACTTCAGCTGAAGGCCCTTTTGCATGAGTTCTAGAGAGATCTGCGACAACAGTAAAGAACTGTATTAATCACATGCAGATATTATTTGTAAGGAACCTGTTAGTAATTCCAAATTTTGTATGTAACACTGACAAAAGGAATTGACATGTACTTTCACTTTTAGCCTCAATTTTTAAGGAAAATTCCTTGCCAATAACAAGAGTTCACTGCATGAAACAAAGCCAAATGAACTGTAATGGCTCCATTCCATTTGTCACTATTCTATCAAGATACCGTAACTGGTATTTATTGGTTTAGAAACAGGGCTGGTTCTTAGGAAAAATATCTTTCTTGAGCACAGTGATGGCAACAACTACAGCAGCAGAAAACAAAACTGATGTCATAGCTTACTTGCAGAAGTCTCACAATACTTCAACAAATCTCGTAAATTTGAAGACTCAGGTCTTGATTTTTTTTTTAATTATTATTTCTAGGCTGTTAATAATTTAGGGCTATGGAAAGCCCTCATCTTTCATGCTTAGATACCTGACTTTGCCAGGCAGCAGCGTGGCCCAAATTGTCCTTGTGGAGCTATTGATATCTTGCCAGATGCTACTGATATCTTACCATTTACTAGCAACAAACTACCAAGTAAACATATTCAAAAGGATTTTTGATCTTATTAGTTATCAAATAACATTGAAGTTCTTTATGCAGATGTACTACAATTTGTTGGGGTTTTATTTGAATAAGGACTGATCCTTTATTGATTTATCTGATGGAGAAATAAATAAGTTGGGTTGTCAGATGGAATTTCCTCTGTATTGCCCCAAGAACGGCACTTATTTCAGGAGGACAACACTGAAACCATCCTCAGAAAGGCTTTTTGGCGCAGAAATCAGAGCAAACAATAAAAAAAACGTAATACAGAAATAAAGTAACTCTCGTAGATATTTAATTGTTTTCTATGCACACCAAAGAAAGAAAACAAAATAAGGGTCAGAGAATCCATGAAGCCATCCCGAATTTCCACTACTTATACCATTTTAAGGAGGAAATGCATGGTTGGATGAGAGGTGACCAAAACAGTGGTTCTGCCTGGAAGGGTCACCATTACTCCATTACTAATCCCTGTCACATGAGCAGACTGTCTGATACTAGCCTGGGAAAGCAAGCAGGCAGGAAGGGTAGGAATATTTCACACAAGTTGGCTGCCTTTGCATGTCTTTTATCTTGTCCGTAATCAGCTTTTAAGTGCTTGATATGTATGTGTGGTTTCCTAAACATCCTATTTTGTAGCTCATACTAGCTCAGTCTTAGTAATGTTTTGTTTGGCTCTGATTCACTTTGAACAAAGTCTTTCAGGAAACCCCTCCAAGCAGCTGTTGTGTTCTGAGGCCTTCAGCTAACAGACTCAGAATACCAGATAAAGTCCTTTTATTTAATTATTGAAAAATAATTATGAAAAGCCAGTATCTGACAAAGTTGGATATAATGTGGGCTTGAGATAAGAACACTACTCAATGTGTCTGATGATGTTCAACAGTTAAATTTTTACTGAGAAATTAATTCCTTGGGCAATTCCAAAGCTATAAAATATAGAGATTCCTTTCTGTCTGTCATTTCTATTACTTGGTGTCACTGAAGTCAAGGGAAAAACTTCCACTGACCTTACTTGGCTCTGCATGTTACAACGAAGACCCACATGATGTTTAGAATTTCTCACATATTTCTGTGCATTTGGATGATCGAGGGCTCAAAGTTTCTATTCCAGCTCCGAGTTATTGGGTTTTGACTATTCAGTCCAGACTTTCTGAAGGAACACATTATTTTAAAGAAGTTTGTTATCCACTAATAAATGTGTATACTAATCAAACCAAATGTACATACTGATCTGTCAGGACATAACACAGGAAGTACAGGTGTCACTTAGTGATAAGATGCAGTATAGGCAATATTTCTCACACAGACCACCAAACAGAGGAAAGAGTCTGTGTAACTTGGTCAAACGTATATGAACCAGAGGAAATACATGGGCTTAGATCTGCATTAAGAACATTCACAAAAGATCAATTTTAAAAGCTACAAGGTATGCATTACAAAAAACAAGATGTTGGCATATAGGCATTAGAAATGTCCCTTGAACACTAAGAAGGCCTTTTTCTGAGGAACAGCATCTTGCAGCTCGTACAGTTACCACAGTAATTCTTAGTTTTGCTCAGAGAGTCTAGGCAGAGTATCACCAGGTAAAAAAAATAAAATTGTCTTTTCCCCATGTTGGGTTTTGAAAACAGACTTTTCAGATCCTAGCCAGATTTTTCAAAATTCAGTGGAATTATTTTTGGAAAACCAGCAGGATTTTTTCATTGCTTGCAGACAAGAGACAAACAAGAAATTTTATTTTCTTAATAATATCAACTACTCTGTATATTTGTAGCAACAAAGACTTTATATTCTTGTAAAAACATGAGACATTGAACAAAACCTATTCATTGACAGCAGTCAATCATATCAATTGCCATCAATTACACTTATGATCTAATTAATTTACTGCCTTAATGTGACCATTATGGAGAAGCACTAGCTATTCCTCCAGATTAGACTGAAACAACTTTTCACTATTGGCTTGAATTTGAAATTCCCTTCATATCCCTCTCCCTTATTTCTGAATTTTTGGCTGCCTTGTTTTATTGAACGAATAGGGCTAGTATTTGAGGGCAAAAGTAATAGCTGCCTGCCTGGAAAAATTCAGACAAGGACCAGATCTTCATCTGGTGTTAATGAATCTAGAGGTTTGAGTTTCATAGAAAAAAAAGTTATATTAACCAGATGAGGATTTGGCACATGGAATTTTGTACATTAAGTTGTCATCCATTTTTTGAAACTTTCCCAAATGTTTCTGTTCATCCACAAGATCTTAACAATGGCTTCTTCTAGCATACTTGAATTTGTCTGGTTAAGAGAATTTGAAATACTTGGATTTCTGGCATGTGACAGTATCCTTCACTCTTACCAACCCACACTTAATGCTCATGCAGAAGGGAAGGCAGAAAATGGATAAGCAGCACCTTTGTTCCTTGTTTTTTGTTTTGTTTTGTTTTTTGTTTTCCTGACTCTGCTGAAGGCTCTCTTACCAGAGCCAGAGCTGTCTCAGCCTTCCAATGTGTTCTGACTGCAGCAGTTCCCAGCAAAGCTCTCATGGAACCAAAGCATATGTAGAGCACAGTAGCGCTCCAGCCTGATCCACTTGCTCTATGTTCCTAAGACAGGGGGTAGAAGAGATGTCGCAACCTGATTAAGCTGCTCTGCTCCCTCTGTGGATCTCTCTGAAAGCAGGCAAAGTCTCCATTAACAATCTTATTTGAATTATGCTTCTGAAGCAATGTGAAGACTATGGACCACAGAAGACCCAGTTCTCAAAGGCCACAGTGATGATGAATGGTAAATGTCAGCAAAAAAAATCATGACTCTAACCATGAAATTGCTAAGTAGTTATGCAATAACTTCCTCTTAGTGACACTGTCTCTGATCTACATGTTCAAGATGAAAGTTTTCAAGCTGGTGGCACAGGATGAATTTAAGAAATTTATCACCATGAGATTATGTGCAGTTTAGCAAATGCTTATTCACATCATTTAAAAAATAGATGGAGTCTGAAAATAATTGTAGGAATCAAAACCAGTAAGTGTATCATCTTCCAATCTCAGATTCTAAAAAGCAGATGTACTCAGCATTTACAAGGTCCTTACTGATTTTCTGTGTTCTTGATATCTTTATTAAATATCTTTAGAAACATATTTTGTATGTTCCTGGAGGAATAAAGTTGTGTCTCCATAGTTTCTATGCAAAGCACAGGATTAGGTAAAATTTTTAAGTACTGACATTAATAATGCTATGAACACTTTGCAACCCATGACAAAGCATAATGTCACTTAGAGGAAAGTGGAGAATGTTCTAGATTTCTACATGCCAAGATACAGATAATTTTAATCTCTCACAAACAACAGTCAAAGAAGAAAAATATACTTGCAGTTATTTTTTGGCAGGTAAGTGCTGAAGAATTAGGAGAAAGCAAGCCAAATGCAAGTGTCTATGGACTGGGAGGAAAAAAAGCCTTCCATCTTCCCACTGAAAAACAGAATAGCCACAGACAGGAATTGTCTGAGAGGAAGTAGGCATTTTCCTTTAAGTGGAAAAAGCAAATAAGCTTGTTGAATGAAACAAATGGGCAAGATGTTGCATTCATGCCTTCCACTGGAGGCTTGTGTCACAACAAAGCCCTTTTCCAGGGACCATTTGTTTGAGCAAAAACAGACTTCCACAGCACACATTGAAAAATATGGTGGTCTATTGCTTTCTAACATTGACAACAGCAGCAGAGTTGGCACCGTAGCTCCTACATGAGGGTGATGATCTGGACCACAGCTGGCTCCTGGGGGTTCCTCTGTCATCTGCTCTCTGTAACGGGGGACAGGACTCAGCACTCTTCCCCATCAGCAGTGAGCTTCACAGGCAGCGCTTCCCAGCCTGTGGGGCTGCTAAACTCATAACCAACACCTCAGATACCTCACAATCAACTACATACCTACCCATAGCTTGAGTGGCTTAATAAAATAAAGAAAACAAATAGTGTAACAGAAAAGTTGCAAGCACAACAAATGCAAATTCCTTTCCATTCCCCTCAACAGCATTATTTTAACCAAGTTTTTTTGGTATCTCTCACCTACAGTTCTTTTGAGCATCCTGCATCCACAAGTCAGAGACCCACATCTTACAGCAAAATCACATGCTTCCCACTTGCCCTGCCCTTTGAGTTACTTCCCTTCTCATTGACTTCCATTTATATTCCATTGGGCACAGTCTTTGAGTTACCAATGCAGATTTTTCTCTCTGGACAGCATCTTGAGCACATTAGTATTATTTCTCTTTACTGCACCAAAACCACCAGTGGGTATGCAAACCATCTATGTGATTATCTAATTGCTAATGCCTGCTTGTCCTAGGGCTGAGTCCTTGCACTGCGTGAAGGCAACTCCCTGTCTTCTTCTCAGACCCTCATTCTTTACTACTGAGAATCAGTCAGGGCTGCTCATACACGGAACAGATTGCACAAAGTAACTGTTACATATGTTTTCTTGAGAATGGTTTTTGGTGTACCTCTCAGTGGAAAACACGGCACTAAGGGAAATGACAGATTTGGGCAGAAAGGCCAGTTCAAGCCCAAAGGCTCTAGCTGCTCTCTAGTCACTGCTTATCTGGAGACCAAAGGCCAGCCCCAACATACCCATGGTGGTTGAGGACCTGTAGTTCAACAGGATGGCTTCAAGCCCTGCTGCTCAGCCTACACACATCTATGACAGGAACTTCTTCCTCTCCAGATTTTACCAGTCGTTCTGTTGGACCATAAGGATCTCAAAACACATTACAAAAGTTTTTATGGCAGGAATACTATTCTAGAGAGAAAACTGAAGCAAAAGGTGGACTTTGAAAGTGTGCAAAGGACCTCTCTTCCACTCCCATGTCCTACACCAGGGTTCTGCCCTCTTTGCTTCACCCAACAAGCACGTGGGCCTCCAGAGGTGACCAGCCCCTCTTCCACAGGGGCTCTCCAGGGTGGGGAACATGCACATTACAGTCTGTTTGGGGCTTTCCTCCTCCCTCGGGGGAAATGGACTTTCTCTCTAACACTTGCTTTGTCTTTTGCACAGATGCCACACAAATGGCATGGCAGCCTGTCTGCCTAAAACTGCTGCCTTCCAGGAGGGCGCCTGTGCAGAGGGCGAGGGGAGGGCAAAGGCGGTTTGGCTCTGTTAGGTGAAGTGCGGGTTCAGTTCTGGAGACAGCAATTGTTACAGTCTGTGTCTTATTCTGACCGCTAAGCATCGTTGCTTTTGGCCAAGTGTTTAGAGCAGCCAGAATCTTTAACCAAATCTCTTATTTCTTCCCAAAGTTTCCATCAGACTGGTTTACACATCTTTTGCTCATTTAAAGGTCACTGCAGTCAGAGATCCGCTCTAGCACAGACTGGTGCCATTTGCATGCCATATTGCCAACAGCAAGCCCCGAGAGTCATGAATGAGAGCCCAAACATCACAAGACTGCCTAAAAAATTTTAAAATAACAATAAAATTTAAAATAACATTTTAAAATAACAAAGTTAGTTTATACTTCAGATGTTGGAAATTTAGGATCTTTTTTTTTTTTCCACTCCTTTTCCACTGTCTTGCAGCCTGGAAATATTTTGCAGAAATGAAAGCTGAGATTTACACACTTCTGCATGCTGGTACATTACTGTTTCTATCAAATTTCATTATAAGGACCTGGGAGCTGGTAATATAATGCAAATTCCACTTAAATAGTTACTTTGAATCTGAAAATTAATTCAACAGAAATTAACAGAGCATTTCTTACTATTTTTAAATACTTTAAATATTTAACATAGATAATGGACGATGTTTTAAGTGATGCAAGGCCTGACATGATTGCTACAGCATCTGGAAGTGAAAACGTGGTTGATTTGATCCTGAATCTCTTGTCATGTATGTGTTTACAAGAGACCAATAGCTATCCAAACACTATTTTCATGTGCAAAATAAATTGTACACCCATAAAAATGCAGTAGCGAAGCGTAAGACTTTTAGAAAAGGAAGTTGGTTTCCTCAGTGTTGCAAAGGCAGGAACTGGACCTTTTGCACTTCCTAACCAATGTATTCACATTTGTAAACAATATTACATAGAGAAAAGTTTTATTTTTCTGTATAATTCTATAACTGAAAACAGCTGTTCATATTAGAAACAATACTTCTAGTGCCTAAATTTGGCTGTATGTTTTTCTCTTCTCTCTATTTCACACCTTCTAAAAGGCAGATTTCCCGTCACTGCTTCAGATTTGCAATACCACTCCATTCTTTTCAACTGTCTCCTGGAAAATCCTGGAAAACGTGGTTACCACCTTCTTTATTTTGAAAAATCTGGTTCAGGATTTGTCTGAATCAAACAAGCTTCCATTAAGTGTCACTAGCTTTTGTTAGATTGTCATTGGAAGTGGTGAATCTTCACACTTGTTCTACTGGAAGACTTGTTAGTTTTAAGAAATTCTTCTGAATTTCAAGTTTCCAGTTCTAAATGGTTCCATTGTGGTTCTCATTTGGATCTTTGTCACCCTCTAGTGTCACAACAATGGAAGCTGGAGGCAAAAAAGGCAAGTTACAGTGTAACAGAGTCTGAAAGCTATCCACACAGATGTAGGTTTGTAGCTACAGAAATAACAAGGATACAGACAATAGATATAGTGAGTACAGTCATGCGATTGCATGATGCATAGCAGGGAATGAAGAGTCAGCTGTTGGTGTGGTTTGGGAGGCTACATTAATCTGTCCCTACCGGGGCCATACGGACATAACTGCAAGCATTGTGCAGAGCCTGTCAAATCTCTCCTTGCCTGAACTTATCAGTTCATAAAGACATTTTTGAAAAGCAAATGCTTTTGTGTCTGAAAGGCAATGGCATCATAGTGGTGTCCAACACAAGATCTCCTGGATGCCACAGCCCACAACTTTTGTCCTTGGCCAGACACATTCTCCTTTAAGCACAGGATAATGCTGTTCAGTCTAGTTTACGTGAAAGCAAATAAAACATGTGTCCTACCTTTCCCTCACAGTTTTCCACAATTACAAGAACAAAACAACCTTCCTGATGTGCCTCAGCACATCTGTTTTCTTCCATCCATTCCTTACCTTCATCTCTGACCTCATCAAAATCACCTGAACTCAGTTTCTAATACCAACATTATCTTCTCTCAGGTCTTAAAACTCCGTATCTCCCCACTCTATGCTCACTACATACACGTTCTTTGTGGAGTTTTTTCTCCACTTTTCCTTTTCATTATTCCTTCTGCCTCCTTTTGTGTTGCAGTGCCTTTTTTTTTCCAGAAGACATCCTCAGAGAGGACTCCCAGGAAACACATCCATTGCCTGCACTTGTCAAATGCTTATCAGAAGAAGAGCTAAGCCATGCTTGGTGGGTGAGTAAGGAGGGGACACGCACAGGTTGGCCTGGCAGCCAAGAAGAGGGCAAGGGAGTGCAGCAGGTGGGGGACAAGCAGTGGCTGGATGGGCAGAGCAGGAGGAATGGCAGGCTGGGGTGCGAGTTCTTGGGGGGAGAGCTAGGAAGGGACAGGGTAAAGGCTCTATGGAGCAGGTGGCTTCTTGCTGGGAGCCCTGTGGCTGTTGCAGGGCTGGAGCATGAGAGCTGGGAAACTGGAAAGAATGGGAGTCTTGCTCATGGAAAAGAGAGTTGGAAATAAAAAGGTTTGGACAAAAGGAGCAGAGAGTTTTGTAATATTTGCAGTCTTTGGCCATGGGATCTGGAGGAATGGGAAGCTTGGGAGTCTTGGTCAGAAAGCAAAGAGGTTAGTGTGGGCATCATCCCCTGAGAGCTCATCTGCCCAAGTGCTTAGTTCAGAAGCAGAGACATGCACAAGGATATCTTCAGCAAAACTGCCAGGTGCCACCAGAAATTTGATAGCCCTGCCACACTGCTGGTTTTGGAGCCGTTCCAGCATCTTGTCCACACCACCACTCCTTTCTCCCTGAAAACCTTTCTCAGAGTGCATGACTGAAAGAGGGCCAGACTCTACCCTCATCACAGCTAGATCCATTTGATTTTGAGAGCCCACATGACAGTGAATGTGTTTCAATGTGTAATAAGCTCCATTAAACCAAGAATAATTATTAATTACAAAGAATAATAACACTGGTTTCTGCGTGATGATTGTTCGCATTGCAAAACTACCCAGAACTGAGCTTGCCCAGCAGCATCTGCCACAAATAGTGCCGAGAGGCACTAGCAGAGCTCTGTAGGGTTCTTCAGAAGTGCATGCCTGCTCAAGGCTTTGCCTGGCTTCCTGAGTCCTACCCCATCCTTTTTGTAAGAAAACTGAATTCTTCAGTTAAAATATCAGAACAGTACAATGCGAGTCAAACGTTCACATCCAGGGAGTTAATAATCCCAATAGTTTCAACCTGATCCTGTGCTGGGGGTTTTATTGTTGTTGTTGTTTTTTAAATCTGTCTTTAAATGGCACACAGTTTTCCTGTTTTTCACTATTTGCCACATTTCTTCATAGAAATGCTTTATTGCTCAGTGCTATAGTTTGTCTATCACTTCGTTATCCACCAGATGAAAGAAAAAATTTAAAAAATACTGTTTAAAATAAGCACTTGGGAAAATCTGAAAACTACAGATTATCTCATATAGACTAATTTACCGCATAGAACTATGTTTCCCTGATCTGGCAAATGATTGATTAATAGATCCCATGTTAAAATATGGTTTGCTATGTTGAATGATTATGAATTATAAGTACATTTTTGGATCTTGATTTCTAGGAACACAAGCACCATTTAGTTAATCCATATCTGGTATGCAGTGCATAGTGCTGCATGCGTTACTCGAGTCATGCCAAAGTTTTAAGTGATCAACAGAAACTGTCTGCAAACTGAATACACAAGAACATAAATTTTCATGACAAAAGACTGGACTTTTAAGAGACCAAACACAGAATCCAAATAAAATTGATGTATTGAGGCTCAGTACTCCAGGGGCTGACTACCCAATTCACAAGGTTTTGACAGATTTGGGGGCTGCTTTGTAGAAGGCAATAGATAATTTGCAGGATCAGACCCACAGAGGAAGAAGTGTCAATGATTTTAAAGTCATAGCTGAAGCTCCTACTTTTAGTAATCTGACGAAACCTTGGTACATGAATGGGTTAGAATTTCCCATGGTATTATATTAATCCCTCTGTTGTTTACAAAAACCTAATTTTAAAATGACAAACTGATATTTGAAACATAAGAATCAATAAGAAGCTTTTTTTTGGTTATAAGCATTCAAGAAAAATATCACCTTATGATGTGTTTCAGGAACATAAAACCTCACTATGACAGAAAAAGTATGAGTTTAGTATGTGTAAATTGCAGTAAGAGGTGGTGCTGATAGCATCAGTTATGAGTAAGTTTGCCTGATACTTTCTATGATAATACCCTATATCCGGTTGCTATAACTTAGCAGTACTTTAAGTGTTTGCTATTTTACTATTGAAATTTCACACATTTTAATTTTATACAGTCACATGTCTGCTGCAGACCAAATCACCTTTCCTTCCCTCTCTCCCTCGATTCCTCCTTCATTGCCTCACTCCCTTCCTCCCCCCCCCCATCTCCTCCAAAGTCATGGACAAATTACATGGGTGCGTCTGTTCACAACCTTTTTCTCCACACCTTGGAGAAGTGATCTGAAATTTGTAAGGGGACAATTTCTGTGTAATGGATATGTCCTTTCCTGCATTCAATGAAAAGCCTGCCAAGCTTGACCAGGGTCTAAGTCTTTGAAAAATCTTTTCATCAGTGCTCAGGAGGAACTCACTAGCACTTTGCACCTGAAATTCCAAAGGATGCAACAATACTCTTGGCCAGGAATGACAGAGCTTCTCCTACCTACAGTTGCAGCTTTGGGATTTTATAGATCAGAACCAAGATCTTGTTTTTCCTGGGGTTTTAGTCTCCCTTTTTTTTCCTTCTTTGTTACAGGTACAGGATGAAACTGCCTTACAGAAATGTGGGGTACAAATGAGTGTGAGGCTGATACATGAGGAAACTGCTGAGAAAACCTGGTAGAAAAAGTAACTGGAAGATTGTGGAAAGAAAGAGAAACTGGGTCAAGAGTTTATGACGGGGAGACAGTAGGATTTAGGGGTCAGGGAGGACAGAGAGAAGAAGGAACGAGTAAACAAGGGACTTAGTGGGGATATCAGGGCTGGAGCCAGAGACCATGATGGGATGTGCCATGAAAATCATGGAACAAATGATAAATCTCTGGAAAACAATTATTTGCAAGTGCATAGCAATACTTGTTAGTCACTTCCTAACTTTTCAGAATGCACCAGTACTCATCACATTCTCCCAAGTTCCTCTTCATCTCTTGAGTCACACATATGCTAGGTCACGTATTCAACACTGGAATTCAAGTAACCATGGACATCTTTAAACTTTTTATTTCTGTTTTACCCTCAAATTTACCCTTTGGCTGAAGGAAAAGCACACTGGGCCAGGGTCCAGGAACTGTTAGTTCTAGCTTCATATGTGACTAATATATGACTTTTTACACTTCACTGTCTTTGTTACTGAGTCCTTTCCTCAGCAACTCAGCCACAGTACAGCTAATATTGTTTTGTATATTTCACAGAATCACAGAATCACAGAATGTTAGGGATTGGAAGGGACCTCAAAAGATCATCTAGTCCAATCCC
>VZTO01027891.1:173397-255697 GCA_013400615.1 Syrrhaptes paradoxus
TGCTGGCTCATGGTCATCCTGCTGTCCACCAGGGCCCCCAGGTCCCTCTCCCCTACACTACTCTCCAACAGGTCAGTACCCAACTTATACTGGAACCTGGTGTTGTTCTTGCCCAGATGCAAGACTCTACACTTGCCCTTGTTAAATTGCATTAAATTTTTCCCCACCCGAATCTCCAGCCTGTCTAGGTCTCACTGAATGGAAGCACCTTATCACGTGCAAATACACCCTGCAGAGATGTGTCACGAGATTTATGTTACCCCAGCATATAATTACCACTTAAAAAAAGCAATATGACAATGTATCTTATTGGAACCAAGTTCTCAAAAAATTACTTTTAAAACTCTTTGTCTGTGTACATAATGCTTTTAACCTAGAAACAATGACTCAGTAAAACCTCTAGTTTGCAAGCTGACAACATTTTGAACTGTATTTGTAGTTCAAGTGTTTGGCTAAAGCAGGTGAAGGTGCCAAGGCCACACATCAAGATCCTGAAGAGACAAGAACCTAAGTTAGGAGACTTTTAGTATCTGACAAGACTACATCCTCACTGTGTAACTTGGACAACACTGGGAATCAAGGCATCCTGGTTCCCATCCCTCTGTTGTAATAACAAATTACATCACACTGCGCTCTCTGTTGTTTTACAATGCGTCCCCTTAAGACTGTTGGATAAACAAATTTTTGGTTTATGCAAGCACAGTTGCCAGCTTCAGTTGGCCTTCTACCATCTTTGCACCACAGACAAGCATTTCCCCCATCACCAAGCATCACAATACTGCATGAATCTGTGCTACTTCATAGAATGTTTTGGGTTGGAAAGAACCTTAAAGATCATCGAGTTCCAACCCCCCTGCCATGGGCAGGGACACCCTCCACTAGACCAGGTTGCTCAAAGCCTCACCCAGCCTGGCCTTGAACACCTCCAGGGATGGGACATCCACAGCTTCCCTGGGTAAGCTGTTCCAGTGCCTCACCAGCCTCACGGTAAAGAATTTCTTCCTTACATCTAGTCTAAATCTGCCCTCTTCAGGTTTAAATCCATTACCCCTCATCCTGTCACTACATGCCCTTGTAAAAAGTCCCTCCCCATCTCTCCTGTAGCCCCCTTCAGGTACTGGAAGGCCCCCTGGAGCCTTCTCTTCTCCAGGCTGAACATCAACTCTCTCAGCCTATCCTCATAGGGGAGGTGCTCCAGCCCTCTGACCATCTTTGTGGCCCTCCTTTGGACCCACTCCAACAGCTCAATGTGCTTTTCCTTTGGGGAGCCCAGAACTGGATGCAGTACTCCAGGTGGGGCCTCAAGAGAGCAGAGCAGAAGTGCAGAATCACCTCCCTCCACCTGCTGGCCCCAATTCTCTTGATGCAGACCAGGATCTGGTTGGTCTTCTGTGCCACAAACGCACACTGCTGGCTCATGATCCATTTTTCATCTACTGACACCCCCAAATCCTTCTTCTCAGGGCTGCTCTCAATATGTTCTCCGCTCCACCTGTATTTGTGCTTGGGATTGCCTCGATCCATGTGCAGGACCTTGCACTTGGTCTTGTTGAACTTCATGAGGTTGGCATTGGCCCACCTCTCAAGCCTGTCCAGGTCCCTTCCCTCTAGCATGTCGACTGCATCATACAGCTTGGTGTCATCTGCAAACTTGCTGAGGGTGCACTCGATCCCACTGCCCATGTCACCGACAAAGATTTTAAATAGGACCAGTCCCAGTACCGATCCCTGAGGAACGCCACTCATCACTGGACTCCATCTGGACATTGAGCTGTAGGCCGCAACTCTCTGAGTGTGACCATCAAGCCAATTCCTTATCCAGCGGGTGGTCCATCCATCAAATCCATATTTTTCCAATTTGGCCACCAGGATGTCATGCAGGACAGTGTCAAACACTTTGCAGAACTCCAGGTAGATGATGTCCGTTGCTCTGCGTTTGTCCACTGATGCTGTAACTCCATCATAAAAGGCCACTAGGTTTGTCAGGCATGACTTGTCCTTGGTGAAGCCATGCTGGTTATCAGTCACTTCTTGGTCTCACAGCTTTCTCCACACTGGGCAGGGAATTACAGTTTTTAAAATCTAACATGTTTAAAGTCCTGCTATCATTGCCTGAATCCTTTTTTTTTTTTTTTTTTTTTGAGTAGCAGACTAAGTTTAGAAAAAGACAAGTAAATTCATTTGTACTGGTTAAATTAAAAATAGTGGCTGTGCTGTGACAATAGCAGCAAGGGAAGTCCCAGTTGGTCTTTTGGAACATTTCAGGCTTCTCGCTTCACTGCCTCGGCTGCAGTATCACCCCTTACATAACCCACCAAGCAGCACTGACACACTCATCTGAGCAGGCACATTGCCAAAAATATTTGGTCTATTTAATACTAACGGTATACAGACCAGAGACTTTAGTGACCCTCCTCCACATGAAGTTCAGCTTTAAATAGCAAAGAAGTGTTTGCACTCTTCTCCCTTGAGAAACCCAGATTTACTTTTATGAGGCCATCAATATTAATGTTCATGCGGCATTCCGAAGTTATTTTCCCCTTCCTCTTACACTGCCAAATATGAACAATGAAGCAACTTTGTAATCAATGTCTCATTTAAATTGTTTATTGTTTCTTCTTCTTCCTTCCCCCTTTCTCTTCTCCTGTTTCTTTGAGGGGTGTATTTTTTTTGGCTGCTGAACCCGATCTTTACTTTTCTTTCTAATGTTTCCCTTGTTTATATGGACTTCTTCACTGTGGGCTTGCATCAAGTTCCTCTGTAGCATCCAATCTCGTATTTATACAAATGTTCCCATAATACTGAAATTGTCACATACATTCCAGAAATTCAAAATGCTTTTGGTTTTGAGAAGAAAGGCAAAGGAGAAGCAGAACAGACTGAAGCATATACACTCAAGAACTGGGGATTTGGGAAAGCACACATGCCCTGTAAAGACTTCGAGAACCACAACAATTATTGAGTGCAACACAGCCACTCACCACAGCAGAGTCCCCACAGGCTCTCTGTTAAACTTAGTGGTCTTTGTCTTCTGAACTATAGGTGCTCCACAGATGAAGATGTGTTTTTCAGAGAAGAGTTCCTAAACTTTGTCCAAGCACAGTCTGTATTTCACTGGAGATTGACCAATCCATAGGGCTGGTGACAGGAATGTCTACCTTTTTTCTGTCTTCAGTTTTAACTGCAATCCTTTTTCAGACAATCACTATTTTAAGGAAGCAAGCAAGCAGAGAAAGATGTTTATTTTCACACAACGCTTTTTAAGGAACCTGGAAAATTCAGAAACTACACTATGTGTTCTTGAATGCTCATCTAATGCTCATCTAATGACTTTAATGTAAATATAGATATCGAACTGTACTTGCTGCGGCTGCTTCACATCATCTGGGAAGTAGAGTGTAGTTGACAGCCAACTTGTGTCAGAAAGCTGGGGAAGGGCCTTGGTCCAAGATATACCATAAAGGCATGCCTGTGTAGTCAGGTGGAGACAGTTGTGGAACAGCTTAGCTCATTTTCTAAGGTGCAAAACGCAAGACACATTCAATCCAAAAGCTGTTTGGACACGCTAATGTAGAACTGTGCCCAAGCTAATAAGTTCTGCTCAGAGACAGGTTATTCTTTTACATAAGTTGGCTGGTCCCTTATTTGGTGAGGTATATATGCTACAGCTTGAAATAATACAGTCCAGCCTTTAACATGGACGTTGGTTGCTAGACAAAGTCTGCTCAGAAAACCAGACTTTGTTTTTCTTTTTTGTGTTCATCCTTCTGCAGATCCCAGGAAAGTCATCAACTAATATGGGATACATTATGCTTGCATGGCAAAAGCTAAAGTTAAGAAACTATACCTCTTAATGGTTTGTTTCTCTTTCACATTCACAATGTCTTTCACTCTGCAGGAACAAGTGAAAAGAGACAGAACTACTACCATTCCATTAGCCAAAAAATGCCCCTTTTCCCCTTGTAACTATCTAATGTATACATTAATTTTAAGCTATAGTGGTAATATATGTGACAATACATTTGGGGTTTATAATTTTTTAAGTTAAATATTACAGTTTTGGTATTGAAAGTCTCATTATATTTATCAAATGTATTATTATAAGATCTTAACCTTACATTAAGATGCTTGGTGTCAGTATATCATGACCTTATATATATTTTTTTCAGGGAATTTGATGGTAATGCACTTCCATTTCCCATTTTACAGACTCCAATTTAACAGATTCCCATGTAACAAGGTTTATTTGCTTTACTATGTCATTAACAAAACCAGATGACTTCTCTGTGTCAGAGGTAAGCCATTTCATAATACCATCCTAGTCTTATTTCTCTTATAACTAAGCTCTTAATTAGCTAGGAGTCTCAGCAATAACTTTCTAATCCTTTACCTGCAGTTGCTAAAAATCTATGAAAAGATAAGTAAACCTCAGGACTCAGCTTGGACACCGTCCTGAACTGACACATCTAAAATCGTTTCTAGACTGTGCAGAGCTTCACAGTCTCCTGAACTGATTGTGCACACATTTATCTTAATTGGTCTTGCTGACTGCATCTCATAGTTTCTAGCACTTTGCTTTCCACAAAAGATGTTTAGTCTATTAAAGAGTAAATGCTACTCAGAGATATATCTTGGGAAAAGACTGTTACCTAGGTTTTTACTGCGGAGTCACATTGTAATCTACTTTGCATTAACTCTTCTTGTGCTGTCTTGAACAAAAGCATCTGCATAAAAAATGCACAGATATCACTTTAACTCGAGTTAACTCTGCAGCAAAGACAACAGGACTGTGGTGCTGAAAAGACTTGAATACTTCCTGTCTCTAATGGGATACCCATGCAAAGAGGCAGGTACCACTGGAAACTGGTAAGTCACACACTGGCTTGTACTTCAGGATGGGAAAAATCCTGTGGCAGGACTTACTTCTGTTGTGTAGAAAGAATGTTGCTCTGTTTTTTGGGTATAGAAGCTGCCTCAGACTACATCTACATACTTACAAATTGCAAAACCTAGCTGGGATGCATCCCATCCAATAGTAATCGTTAACATTTTAGTGGAAAATTCCTTCATGTTTTCCCAGGATACTGGCAACTTTTGACTGAGATTTGGCTATTATGAAAAAGAGTGCAAAAACTGAGCAGTGCAATTGGTAGACTCTTTTCTTAATGAACACGACACACCCTTTCCTCAGGCCTATGGATTGCATTCCCCTCTCACAACAGAGATCCCTGAAGCTCGTGTCTACCTTTCATAAACAGTAGACAATCACATTAGTTTATACCTGACTGAGGCACAGTTTAGCTGTTTATCTGATGTCCTTTTGTCTCTGCAGGCTTTTTCAAATCTCCATAAAGCAGGAGTTGCTGCTGAGACAGCACTACTGTTCCATGGCAACTAAAAATAAAAAACTACTCCATTCTCTTGATTTTGAACCTACCATCCACAGATGGCATTTCAGGCAGCCCAGTTCTTACTCTGTGAGAGAAAGGGAAGAATCGCTCCATATTCATTTTTTCCATGCCACTGATGATTTTATAACCTCTGTTACATCATATCCCAAACACTTATTTCTTATCCAAGTTAAAGTACCCCATCTCTATTAAGTTTCATCTTTTGTAGAAGCCATTCCTTATCTTCAGTTACACATATTGCCATCATTACTATCTTTCCTAGTTCCACAGTATTGTTTTTATAAGTACAACCAGAACAATGCACAGTTTTCAAAATGTGGGTTAAATTTATAGATCTGGATCTGCAAATTGCATCATGGTTATAATTGCATCCTCATTTCCGTTTTATTTGCCATTTCCTTCTCCTAATAATTTGGGGCTTTGTTTGCTTGCCATTGCTGAGTATTAATCTGATATTTGCTTATAGTATCGCTCCAAGAACTCAGACACCTCCTTCTGTAGTTGTTATAACTTATTTAGAGCTGCACTTGTATCATTATAATGAGGCTTTTTTTGTCCCCATGGGTATTGCGCTGTATTTAACATTTCATTTCTTCCAACATTTATTGTCAAATTCCCCTGTATTGAGGGAACATTCTGCATCACATCGCAACTGGCTCTTGGTCATCTGCTAATCTCACCATTTACTTCATTTCCAAAATGTCCAGAATGTAAAGTAGCACAGGAGTGAGCATAAAACCTTGAAGAACACCTATGAGTAATTGTGAAAACGGAATGCTACCCCTTAATTCCCTATCCTAATTTCTGAAGTTTTCCATCCAATTACATATGAACACCTGAGAAAACATGTTTTATCTCCTGCTCGCTTTCTTCAGCATGCTTTGGTGAAGGATCTTGCTGAAAGTTTTTGGAAATCTATCTATAATGTATCATCCAAATCATTCTCATTCAGCTACATGCTAATTCTTTCTACAAACTCTAATCATTTCTGCCTTATACCCTACACTCCCTTTGCAAAAGCTTTATTAACTTTCCCTTTTCATGTCATGGTTAGCTATAAGTCTGCCCATTTTTCATCACAGCTAGTATCAGCTCGCTCAGAGCAGAGGTTAGGCTTATTGATCTGTAATTCCTGAGGTCCCCCTGAATTTAAAAACAAGAAGAACGTCACATTTGCCACATTCCATTCCTTTGGAACAGAGGTTAATCTACGTGTTGAGTTACATTGCAGTTAATAATTTGTCACATATATCAGACTTCCTTTAGAAGTGTTTTGAAAACCTGATCTAATCTAGGTGATTTGTTACCATTTGGTTCTATCTAATCTGAATTTTCTTCTCTGACACTTCAATTTGAGATAATTTCTTTGACTTAGCTCCATAAAAAAGGTTCTGTTGAGGAAACCTGCCTAAGCTTGTCTATGGAGAACATTAATGTAAAAAATTCATTAGGCATTTCTGCTCTGGGCTTATCTTCTTTAAAAGCTCCTTTTATATCCCAAGCATTATAGAATGCCTATAAACTGTCTGGCACAATTCATGTGTCTGATGTGTTTAGAGAAAGTTTTATTATTCATTCTTGTGCTTATCAGAAGTTATTCCTAAAAATATTTTTGGCCTACTTTATAAAGGGTTTATATTAAATGTGGAAGAGTTTATATTCTTTTCTGTTTTCCTCATTTCAACGTAATTTCCACTTTTTGAAGACTGTCTGTTATTTCTAACAGCTGCTTTCCCATTTCTGTTTAATCATGCCAGCTTTCTGTGTGCGTGTGGTCCTTTTAAAGTCTTTTTTGATAAGTAGTAAATGTTTGCTGTTAGTCTCTGGTATACCATCTTTAAACAATCAGCATGCCACCTGCAAACTTTTTAGTCCTTTGGCTGCTCCTTTTAATTCCTTCATAATAGCCATGATTTTCATATTTCAATAATACATAATAGCCTAATAATATGCAGGAGATACATACGCTTTGATACTGTCTTTTGGTTCCTAGGCAAATTCTCATAATATAGGAATTTATTTTTAATTACTATTTCTAATAACATCTGTGTGTTCTTGGTTTGTTCCAGAATCCTGATTTGTTTCTTGAGGAATTTGACCAACTTGTCAATGAAAGGAGAATCAATCAGATCTCAGGTAAGATAGCACAGACTAAATCACCCTCCAGCTGGTCTGAATGGTACTGAGTAGGTCAGTAGAGCTAGGACTGATACTGATGGGCTCCCACTCCAGTCTGGTCTTGCTCTCAGGGATTGCACAGTTAGCTGCACAATTTTTTGCAACTATGAGGAAAATTGTGAAAATGTTAGGAGACTCAGTAGTGCAGACAGGTGCAATTTCGGAGATTTTCATTTTAAATGTAGTACCGGTTAAAGCAAATAAATTAAAAGAATGTGAGATCAGAACTGACCACAGAATTGCATAGTGAAGTCTCAAGGATTTGCTAAGCAAAATGACATAATTTCAGTCCATCAACTCTTAAATTGTGCTTCTGTTGAATGTAACAACCATATTTGAAGACATAATTTTCTCTCTCCAATAAATTTCAAGAGCAGTAAAATTAATAACTGATGCTATAGAAAAAGAAATGTTTAATGTAAGAAAGCTGCGTGTATACTAGGAAGGAAAAGACCACTTCAGCAATGCACAAACACCCGAATAATGAAAATTACTTTATCACACTTGCCACGGGCCTGTTTAAACATTTTCTTTTTCTCTCCTACAGTGCCATCTGGTGGTACTCTTTAGAAAAAGCCGAGTCCAGTAAAGCTGATTTTTACGGCACTCATGCAATGAAGGATGCTAACTTTCGGTCCTGTCTCTCACAAGCTTACCGTGACTATGTTTTCTAAGTAACTTGGTTGCTATAGACATAGATGCTTTTAATTTTAGTGTACATTACATCTTACTTTACCTATATTTATTTTCAGAAGGCCTGATTCCTGTGGCTTAGTCTTTAGACACTTGCAATTACTAAATTAAATAAAGTTATTTTAGGAGAATACATTAAACCTCTTTTTTTTTTTTTTTTTNTTTTCATGGTAGTTCCTAAAAATATTTCTTTGCATCCAACAAAAAAAAAAAGTTGCATATTTAAATTTATAAAAGGAAATCCTGGTCATGGTGAAACTTCTGGGAAAAAATGCAATTGGCTTTCAGGGGCAGGAGCATGGCTCATAAAGATTTTATTCTTCTGGTGGAAACAGGAAAGGAAGTGTTTGTCTTGCATGCTGTGGAGGAAAATATATTGCATCTCCAAGAACAACTTACACCTGCCATCTTGTCTCTGGCTGACTCTCACTCCAGATGTACGGCAGCAATCAAGAAGAGAGCTTGAAGAAGTCTCAGGAGACCTATAAAGTCAGCAAAATGGCTTATGACCTCTTTTTTGTTCAATATTTCATGATGTATAAAAAAACCCCAAAGCGCTGAGGTCTTCCATTTGATTTTCCATTTAAAAGACAGATCTTGTAAGAATGTAAGGTTCATCACATCAGGGAAATGGGAAAAGTGTAATCCAGTTGAGATGTTTTTTCAGCTCAGGCTGCTTTCAGCTGTTCAGTTTCTTACTTTATTTTTGTACCACTAATTCCCATATCTGGAAGGGAAAGTTTGATATCCCCAGCTCTCTCAAAGAAAAGAATAGTGAATACTCTCCACTCAGATTTCTGAGTAATCCAGTTGTGAAAATAAAGCAAAACAAGCCTAGAAATTTCTGGTATTCAATGTAAATAATTAGGTAGGTGACAAAACACAAATAAAATGATACTGTCTTAATCAAAGCTGTTGTTGTTTCGGGGCAAATCCAAGTGGTCAGGTTAATCACTTTATTTTACCATTCTTGCATTTAGGATGTCTGTCTTATTATCAGTCAAAAAGCTGCAGGGTAATAAAGGGTTTGTATAGCCTCTTCCTAAATCAACTTCAGGTTTAGATTAAGAATTACCCAGGAGGTGAGCTGCCTCATCCTCTTTTTGGTTTAGTTCCTTTCGCTTCCATTCCATTCAACATATACTCTGAACAGGGTATTCTGCTTCTGCTTCTTCTGTTCCTAATGCTTTTATATTCCTAATCCTTTTGTGGGAACTGTTCTGTGTGTCTCTTCTGCCTAATTTAACCATAGTTTATATGGTTATAAGATAAAGATATTTTATACCTCACTAGTCAAGTGTAAACTATTACAGTAAATCGTGTTATTTTCACAAGTTTGGTAACAAGTGCTAGCTGGCATTATAAGTGTGGAAGTAACACTTTTATTTCCACATTCCTGCTTTCATCATTCACATTTATTTCTTCAGGGAAGAACGATACTTGATGTCATATTGAGGAGCGTCTCTGTACGATCTTTAATTCCTGGGCTGAGAAAAAAATATTGCCTAAATACAAAAGGTCACAATTAAACTCTGCAGTAAAAATGTACCCCTCACAATTTCTGTTTTATTAAGCCTTAACAGCATTTGACCATAACAGAACACTGTCCTGAGGCCACAAAGAACATCTTCCCAAGCACTGCTTAGCTCTGATTTTCTTTGGTTTTCCTCAGTTGTTTTTTGAGCTGCTGCAGCAACCAGGAGAGGAGCTGTTGTGCTTGTACTTAGCTCTCACTTGCGTTAAGGCTATGTTCTAGTTCTGCAATTATTTAGGTGGAAGTTGTGCAATTGCTACCCCTATTTAGACCTGGCTGTGTTTCCAGGCCAGAGAGTAACCTTTGAGTATACAAAAGGAAAAAAAAAAAAAATCAAACTGCAGGTTGTAACAAGGGAGGGAAACAGAAGAGACACTGTGCAAGGAAAAACAATTCTTTTCTATCCGTTTTCTTCCACATTTGTGCTACAATTTTTTCCAGCAAACATCTGCTACATTTATTGTAACACAAATGGGACAAATCATGCTTGTTACCTTAAACCTGTTTCCCTCACCATTGGTGAGCTTTTTCCTCTCTGTGTTTGCTATCCTAGGCATTTTTTTTTTTTTCCCCTGACAGAAACCAAGACCTGGTCATTCTTCAGGTGGAATATTCCCTCACTTTGGTGATGTTCCACTCTTGCTCAGCACAAAACTTTTGCATATATTTCTGGGAATATCTGAAAATGAATAAGCGGTGCCAATGGGGTTTGTTTCAGAGGAATACAGAGTACACAGGCTGCAGTCAGAGCAGATAAATAGAATGCAGATTGTTGTCTCACAACAGTGTTTTTGTTCTTGAAATACTCTTAAGGTTCCGACTTTGCTATATAAATATAATTCAGAAAAGTACCTTCTTAAATACATTTTGGGAAAACCATTCATTAAATTAATATCCTTCCATTATCAAATTTCAAACACTATGCTCCATCTTTTCAAAGGCTCCACAGCCCTGTTGTTCTCCAAACACAAAGAGAATGCAATGACTAAAAAGCTATCAGACTGAAGCACAGACAGTGAATGCAACATATTTGTGGTGTATTTGGAGACAAATGAGATTTTGGCGTAGTGGTGACTCATTTAATTGCACAGCTATCACAAGATAATGTGATAGTATTAACATAAGTAACTATGTGCTGCAATTATTCCTCTCAGAGTGTCATATGCTAGCATTTATAACAGTGTTCACTGCTTCCAGCTCATAAAACAAATCCTGAAAGTATTCTCATAGAGATTACTTTGTAAGTATTCTGAATAAGCTATTAGATTTTGTGTGTATATGGCACCACTAGCTGCCTCTTGCCAGCAGTAAGTGGCATTGGATTTGGCAATTACTCACAAAGGCAGAAGTGGGCAGTTCAGTGCTCAAAGCTGAAGAGCTGTCTGTGAAGGCAGTGCCAGTCCAGCAAGAGGGAAGTCTTTAACCAGGCGTTCCTGAACTACACTATTAGTGATGCACAAATACTGACAGAATGGCAAAATGCCTCCGTCTATGCACACAGCCCTGAAAAGCCAAGAGATACTACCGAAAACTATATTTAGGAACACTCTTCATAGACCAGTTAAAACAACTGGCCAAAGTGAACTGAGCAAAACTACTTGATATGGCAAGAAAATGGGTAAAAGAAATGGCTGCCTAAAATGAGTTTTGTAAAATTCTAATTCTCCACTGATATTAATTACTTCTGACCCTAAAATTGCCAAGGGTACATCAAAACAGACACAGCAAAGAACACCCAGGCAAAGAATTTCTAAGATAAAGAGATAGGCAAAGGACCCTAGGAGATGATTTATTGGAAAAGTGATCATGTTTGGGGTCAGCCTTATTTTGACATGTGCTTTCAAATAATGTTTTTTTTAAACTCATTACTCCTTGAATTATTGTAGGCCCTAAACCAGGTCTCCACCTTTCCAAAATGCCATCTGAATGGTGATATTACAAATTTAAACAAGCAGTCTTATGTAAATCAGAGTTAATAGAGCATCCCCTTTGGTAGTTGGACATGCATTATTCAGCTCTGGGTATCTTCTTTTTCCCCTGCAGGCTGCAGCAATGATTAAAATGTTACTTTAATGTCTCCACAGAGACAAAGATAGATTTAATACATAATGGATTCTCTCCCACCACACTATTAAGCAAGAAAGTTACCTCAGCATGACAATTTCATTACATCTCACCAAAGACTTAGATACTACACAGCAATCTCAGAGATTCCACAAGGAATTAAAGCACAGGATCTCTTTAATTTTTATTTTTTTTTTAAGCTGTGAAGACAACTGTCAATGTACATGCATGCCAATTATTTTTTGGAAAACCACAGTCTGCTATTTTCACAAAAATGGCCTGGCATGGTGTAAAGCATGCAAGGCCATTATATATGGTGAAGTTCAACACCAAGATTTCAACTGTGTATGCCATTGGATGTCATTGTGGTTCACTGGGCACAAAGTCAGACTCCCTTCCAGAGCACCTGATGATTTAAAGGTTTTGCGGTCATCACCACACAGTATTTGGAAGAAGCAGAATTTGGACCAGATAGCTTCAGATCAGAACTTGTATTTTGGTACTTTCTGCACAAATGTTAGAGTTAGTTCCAGCAGTTCTCCCCACAGACACTGCCTAGAGAGATGTTCCAGATAGGCCATGACACAATGAACAAAGAACCAGGCAGTGGGGGTCTGAGGTTAAATAGAAATAACAACTGCATACATATATATAGCCTTTCAGGTTTATGCATGGCTATTTTCCTAATCTAACCAAAGGAAAAGCCATGTTCCTTCCATCTTTCATAGAGCTTAGCTGCCCTTATGCACTTCTGGAAAACAACAGCCAGAGCAGCCTGCAGGCACTAGGAATCACCTGTCCCAAATGGCAGACACTCAGTCTCTTTCCTCTCCAAAGAAACTCATGCCTGCCCTACCACTTGAGTTTGCACTTAACAAACACTGTTTTATCCCTCAGTCTAAGTAGAAGTCAAGGCCTTTCTCTCCAGATATCATCATTTCAAACAGGCCTAGATAAGAGCAAGAAAATATGACTCCCTGCTTAAGTTTAATTCCTCGAAATCCAGGCTGCTGCCTGACTCTTCCAGTAGTTCTTGTTGCAGTGCACTTGTAGCAAATTCACAGCACCTGCAGTTTTGACAGGAAATTATAACACAGCTGATTACTTAAGAACACATTTTTCTTGCAATGGTCACACAGAAATTCCCTAGGACTAATCTTTAAAAACTCTACTCTTTGTCAGAATTGCTAGAGTCTGTAGAGCTCATACATAAGCTACAAAAAAATATACAAACTCAAATCTGTATTAAAATAACCTACTTGCATTTGTCTTCATATCTTGAAATATGAAAACTTCGAAGAAAAATCTTGAATTATTGTGAGACAAATTCTTACCTTGGGCTTATAGCATATGGGATCAAATTATTTTATTGTGTTTTTGCTGAGCAGAAAGCTATGAAAGAAAAATGATCAGCCTCCAAAATAGCAAAGCTAAATGATAAAAGGGTTAGGAGATTTTGCAACAGTAAATAATTTGGTCGAATAAAGACCGTGAGATATAGATGTTTGTTTTCATTTTCACTCTGTATTACTCATGAGACTTTTCCTTCTTTTACTCTCAGTTAAAAAGCTGTGAGTGGAGCCAAGCTAACACCTGAGACAATTTTTCTTAACTACTGACTATGCTTTATCTGGGTTTGCTTCCCATTGGCTTCTTACAGTGCTCTGGTGACAAAAGCACTGGCAAAGCACAGGGGAACATTCTGACCTCAAAATAAGGTAGAATTTCCACTTGTGTCTCAGTTCCACTTAGAAGAGATAATATAAAACCACATAAAGGATGCTGCCAATCAAAATAAGCAAATCTGACTCCACAAATGTAAAACTTGCAGTGATTTGCAGATGAGGAAGGAATGAGAGCACCAACACATAGTTCTGGTCTATGACCACTGACTTATACAGGGAATGTGTACAGGGATGAAAACAAGAGCAATGTTCAGCGTTGTAGAAACAGATGTGCAGAGAAAATGCATTAGTCAAAAAGACAAGGTACTGATAAAACACAGCTCAATCATTTACCCAGAGTTCTATCACCAGTGATGTTGCAGAGGCCCATGAGCAGTCCAGAAGTAGTCATGTCCCCCCCACATAAATGAGTGAGAGACCCAGATTAGCGCAGCCACCATGCAATTAGCAAACAGCATGCATAACATCACTGAAAGACAAGCAGCTCATGAGATCAGAACAAATGGCCGATGGGACAATACAGGGCAGCTGTGGGGAAATAAGCTCTGGGGCCAAGGCAAATTGTGAGATCTAGCAGGGCAAAAAGGATGACATATAGAGGTAAGTATGATCTATAGGGTTTACAGAGCTCTCTGGGGAACTGTGGTGACTATATATAGATATCTAAATATGAATACATTCTTTATTCATTTTGTTCAGCTGTAAAACAAGGCTATGTCTAGAAAACAATTAGTATTGTTATTATAAATTTTTCTGAATTACACATTCTCTACCATGGCCAGAGAGAAAACAGATCAATAACCTCAAGTACTAATTTCCGGAGCTGCAACAACATGGTCCTTTCAGGGTAGTAAAAAATGAAACCAGGATTCTTGCACATTACCTAGAAATAGTTTGCACTAGTTCGATGCCTCCTATAAATCATAAATTCTGTTTCCACCTACAAAAAAGGAACTCTCCATGTTGGAGGTAATGTGATTGAGCAGCAATACCTTGATTTTTATCACATTTTGTTTTGTTTTAAATGTTTCTAAAGAAAGAAGAAACCAAGTAGTCTTTTTCTGAAAGTATATTACATACAAAATTTTTAATGTGTCAGAAATTACTAACACCAACAGCAGCCCAGCTGGATTCCTTCTGCTCCCAGAGGAAGATCAGAATTAGGATGAATTAGATCCCTTCCATACCATTATACCACTTCTGCTTGGTGGAGAATGTGGGGGGAAAAATGTTAATGCTGAGGCCAATTTGTTGTTTATATAATCTATTTGCATGCTTAATTAATTTAAATTACCAGCAGCTACAGAAGTTTTAGACAGTGACAACCGTTAGGCTCTAGTTTTTTAAGCTAAATCCTCCAGGAATAAAACTGGCCAGTTTATATTTTCCCTATATCAGTGATAGCAATTGCCAGGTTTTATTAATTTGTTCTACTTTTGGAATTAGGAGCCACGCAATAGTTACTTAAATAGGGAAAAAGAGATTATAATGAGGCTTAGGGCTGTGTAGATGAGACTTACCAGCAGGAAACAGTCCTTGCTCTCATAGAGCAAAATAACTAGTACCCAGTGTACTTCTGGGCATGTCCTGGAAAACAATATTGCACTGTGCAAAGAAGCTATTTCTGTGGTGTCAGCTTTTTTTTTTATGCTCCTTTTCTAAAAACAATATGATGTGAAAGAATCTCATAGTACTAAAACTCCCAGACATAGACCTAATAACGGAAGTCATAAGAGGGCTTTGCCAAACAAGCTCAGTGTGAGTGCAGCTCGAATGAAGCCTACAATGATTAGACTTCTGAATAATCAGGCAAACAGCCTGCACTGTAACAAGCACTGTTTATGGGGCTGAAGCAAACACAGACAACTTTGATTCACATGCCTCAGTAAGCGCAAAAACACTTGTAACAAGGAGCCTTGCAAACAGAGCAATTAGGACTATGGAAGCAGTCTCTGCCCTACCAACATCACAAGCTCGGTGAGAGGTGGGAAGCACTCAGCCAAGCTGGGATGCCACAGAGGGATGGGATCTCTGCTCCCAGACAGGCGACAATGGCAAAACCAGACTATGACTGGGGCTGTGTTCCCAGCCTGCATCAGCTCCATCAGCAAAACATTGCCAAAAAATGTCTGAGCAGAATTTCATAAAAATCAAGCAAAAGAGAGCCCTACAGAAAGCAGCTTTAAATATCTGAGAATTTTTTAAAGCATTGCAAAAGGTATAATTTCAGTAAACGACACTTTGCTGGCTTTATTACTAAACGGTAATATAAACAATCCCAGCTGCAACAGCCGAGGCACAGGTTTCTGCTTGCAGTAAACGTGAATGCATAGCATTACGTAGATCCAGAAGTATGTGTACAATGTTGATCCCCTCACAGATATATTTACTCTACATAAAGAAAGTGGTCTAGTACAGTGCTTCGCAGACTCTTCTATGTTAAGCTTTTTTAAGAACAAAATTCTCACGAGCACTGCCTCCTATGGGGTTTGTTTATGAATGGCCACCTACAAGAGGCTGACAGCCATTAACTAACATGGCTGTAGCCATGAAGGTGTAATCAACGCACAGTTGCTAAAACCTTTCCCATCTCCTGGGGATGCTCCCAATGGCTGGGTTTCTCCAAAGCCCCCCAGGATTTTCATGCCACGATTTGGGCTAGCTGTGCTTACTACCACCGTTCTCCAAAGGAGAGACTACCCTGGTCCCAGTACAGATCACCAAGGCTTTGTGCTGTCCTGTAATAAAGCACATGTGGGGGTAGGAGTGCCCAGCTGTCAGAGCTGAACGCTCTGGATTTCCTATCCAGAATGCACCGTACTCCTGGGTCCAGCTAAAGGTAACCCTTTCACCACCACTGCTTCAATATTTGACTGCTGTTTCCATGGCTGACCACAGCAAAAAGCTCCTTTTCTAAGCCATGGACTTCATGGGCTGCAAATGATGCAGGATCCTCTTTTAGCATCATCTTTTTGGATCACATGCTTTCTTATCCTTTAACAGGAGAATCAGTAGCAATGGGTTACATTAAATATACTGGAGAAGCTTCAGCAAAATTAAACTCACTGTCCTAAAATGCACGTAGCTGTTAGTTTTTTACCTTGCCCACACAGTAGTGCTGTGCATCTGGTGTGCACAGTGTCAGCTTTATTTGCTACCACTTCCTTCTTTACCTGAAGTCTCAGTGGCCCTGACATCTTCAGATCACTTTGCAGCTTGTTTCTGACCTCCTTACTCTTCCTGGTTTGGTGTCCTGTGTGAATTTGGCTGCATTAGAAATCAAACAACATGGGATGATATGAACAGAGAGATACAGACCAGAAAGATGCCTGCTCTTTGTTCCTTGCTTTAACATAATTAAGTCCAAAAGGACTTGAAAATACAAGATGAATGCAGATTACAGTTATCTGGAACAACTGTCTTTGCTTCACCTTTGTGAAAGCAGCAGTGCCACAGATCTCATGAAGGTGCTCTGCCGAGCGCCAGCTAATCTGTTTGTCTAATAGAACAGATCGCTGCATGTCAGAAGCTGCAGACCTCATTTCCATGAACTTGTTGTGTGGCATAGCCATACTTCTTTGCCACTTAGGGATGCTACTGGAATTCAATAATTGTTCATGAAACACAATTAAATATTCTAAAATAATACAAATCAAATAAAACTGGCTTGCAATTTATCCTCTTTTGTTCTGTGTTATTTTTCCACGTTTCGGTGCTAGATTTCTGTGCTAGTTGAGACATGTCTCTCTTGAAAATTATTACACTTCATGACTGCTGCTTCTTCTGTGTATAATTACACAAGAATTTGAAGTTTACAAACCCCCTTTGAATCCCAAAGTTTTTTCTCTTTTTCCAATGGTATTGGTTAGTCCAAGAAAAAAATTAAACCCTACCCGCAAACTGTCATTTCAAGAATTCTAAAATATTTTATGTATTTATGTGTTTAAACTTTTAACATACAGTTCTTTACAAGACTATTAGGAACTGTCAAGCAAAAAGCAGAACACTTAACCTAATGTCTCTGAACTGTCAATGCTTTCTATTAAACTTGAGTGACATAACATTTTTCTTTCACATTAAGCACCATTCAAAAATATTAAAAAATCGGTTCCTCATAGTTTCCTGCATGTAAGCTGTGTGAGATTAGTGCTGATTTCCAAAAATGGCACTGCCAGAAGATGGCACCTGCAATACATATTTGATGCTGCTGAAACAACAAAGATGTGCAGGCTGCTCTAGAACAGAGTAGATACATAATTGATTTTGCCCACACTATGTTCCAGAGTTCAGAGACTGGGGGATATATTCACTACATAATGACACTCAGTGACTTCAGTAAAAGCAGAATTTAGTCTCAATCTTAAATACAATCACAAGAAAAAATTGTTGCTCAGTAAGTGTGTATTACAGAACTATAATTTCCTCTAATCAATGCTTATTTAGAATTTCCACAGCTCCACTTAAAATTTTATGTCTGCAGCCTCTTTCCTGCAAATTGAAATGGTGTATTTGTTTTCAACACCAAAAACTTCCACAGGAATATTTTGCTTTCCTAAATAAAGAGGGTATTTTATTTAAAAGTGAAACTTTGAATTCTTAAATATTAGGTTTTTGCCTCTTCCTCTTGTTCTCTTTCTGTCCAATCTATAAAACACAAAAATCTGTAGTTTCCCCTTTCTCTATAGCATCTTGAAGCATTTTTGGCTTCATAGCAATCAAAGTGACAAAAGGAGATGGAAACACGAAAATATTAAAAATATCAGAAGCCTGGGCACTATCGGTTTTATTTCTTTGAGTCACACAAAAGGAAGAAGTGGTAGACTCTAAAATGTATCTTTTTGTTGGTACCTAGTGCTCATAGACCAGATTCAATTACCACTGAGGCTGGTGGTGATTGCTGAGATTTGTAAAAACATTTCCACTTTGGCACCCATTTTTCACAATGTTTAGGGTACCCTTAAAGTTTTTGAGTGAAGTTTTTATTGTAAAGTAGGGCAAATTGCCTGTGTCTGGAGAACCCTGAGTTAGCAGTGGGGCAGAGGTTCCAGGACATCAGCATCTGTGAAATTTTAAGTGAAGCTATGGGAATTAATGATGTCCCTCTTTGCCTGTGTATGTCCTGCATATTGGTAGAAGCTTTCAGTAAAAGAGAGGGCCACAGGCAGGTCAGAAGGCTTTGGAAAATCTGATTCTTGCTAAGGGCTATTATGGGGAAGAGAGGAGCCACAAGTAAATCCTTTGGAGATACCTTGAGATCTGTGAGGTTTTTCTTGCAGATATCCAAATGCTTGAATGGCTAAGTCTGTTATTCACTTTCTGGGAAGCAGACACTGTCCACCTGTAATATTTTCTAGCATAATCTTTTCTAATTATAAGTGTTTCATAGATTATTACATTCAAAGCAAAGATAAAGTACTGGTGAGGAGCAAGAAAGACTTTTAGGGACCTGTTTGGACAGTATGATTTACATGACGTGCCAAGATGCGTAAGGTCTGGAAGGACCTGTTAAGCTGAAGGCTCCAGAATACAGTAAAGGTAAGCTCTCTTTGCCAGCTGCAAAATTCTTTAAAATGAGAGGAACCTACAAGACATGCTTGTTCACTGTTTCCTGCTGTTGCCCTCCAAAATCAGTAACTCCGTCTCCCCACTTCCAAACTGCTGCTCTCCCAACTCCAGAGGCTAGGTTTAACCCTCTAAACTACTGCTCTCTCCAGTACTCTGAAATCTCTCTATATATTTTTGATTTCTGTCTACACTAAGATTCGATGTGCCATCTTAGATTTGTCGCTATTTTGCACTACTGTTTCAAAAGTTTTTATTCAGTTGGAATTAGTATCTTGTATTATTTGCATTCAAATAGTAATTTGTTCCTTTAAAGTCACTACTTCTAGATGCTGGCATTTTCTCACCATATTAGGACAATGACTTCAATGGAAAAACCTCAGGCTCTTTTTAATGCAAGGAAAATCTGTGAACTAACAGTCAAAGAGTTTTCATTAAAATCCATGTAGATTAAAAGGCTAAAACATTCAAATTAGTAGACAAGGCAATCTTCCTAGGGGGAAAACAACAAGGCAAACATTGATACTGTGAGCAGCACACTAACATGGGAAAACATCGCAGGTTTAATTTTGACAATACACTGAAAATAAACTAGCTCAAAATGTCAAATGGTGAACATCAGAAAATAATGAACCATTTTTAAGCACTTCACTAACACACACTATAGGCTTAGATGCAGGATGAGAACAGTATAGAATATCAAGCAGTGCAGTTTAACACCCTATTAGGAAGGCCTCACGTGTAATTCCTACCTGACATTGCCCAAGATAACACATCCAATTAGCAATAAGGCCAGAAAAATAGTTCCGGTATTTTGGTTTGTCATCCCCCAAGCTATTTGTTAAATCACAAGTTACACCTCAGACTAATGGTATTTTGTGTTTGTATCTGCCATTTTTGCTTGCCTTCAAGCATCTTTTTTACAGTGTCTATAGGTATTACTTGTCTGTTATTTCCACTTTGCCCATGGGGAAATTGAAGAGATTTGTCTCAAGCGATGTAAGAGTTTACGAAGTAACACTGAATCCCAATTTACAGTTGACTATCTGGTGCCGATTAAATGATCATTGATACAGGTAGGAATCTTGACACAGACCCACAATCTTTTATTATGAAACAAGTGCAAACACTGGAGCAAATTCTTTTGCCTTTTCTTTTAATGTATAAATGTGCCTCCAGCTACTCTTTCTTTGGGTTTGAGGCTCAACCTCCTTAAGAAAAGCTATTCCTGTACCCCTGATAGAAGGAAATATTTAATTAGTCACTTCATTTCGAGTGCTAATCAGGATACTTACGTGTTAATTGATTATTAAAACTATAACCACATCTTTATTGTCATTGTAATTGAGGGTTTCATTCTATACCAAACAGACATACAATTTGCATATTCATAAACCTCAGTGGGTGCTCTTTTAAAAGCCAACCAAATTTAATAAACATAGCAAAACCTAGCTTATTAAATACAAATTAAAGCTGGAGACACATGAACTGAAATGTCACCCTGTTTTACATTCTTGGGTTATTGCATCAAGGATCATTTTTCAAAACAAGTTCAGATGAAAGACTTTTAAACAACAATCCCAGCATGTGATGAGGAAATGTGAACTCCAGAGTGATAATCACCCTGTCACTTATTAGAAATGCTCTGTGGAGTAGCTCACTTATATCTACAACAAGCCAAATTTCCTTCTTGGAGACGTTGGTACAACAAGCTCCATATTTCAGGAATTCCCTAGAGAAATTACAGATTTTTAAATAAAGTAAATCAATATAGATTTTGGGTATTACAGTTTATTAATTGATAAGAGGGAACGTCCTCTCATGGATTAATTTCTAATTAAATATTAATATCTAACAAAGACCAGGAATAAATTGCAGATGCCCAGTGGAAAAAGTCTACATGTGGGAGTTTCCCAAGGATCTGTACTATACATATATTATTTGGAAAACAGTGTAAATCTCGAATGAATGAAGTCGCAGGTGATACTACATTATTTAAAGTAGTTAAACCTAAAGCTGACTGTGAAAGTTATAGAAAAGGTTTCACAGTCCTAGTGACTGGACAATAGTGCAGATAAATCATTTCTGTTTCTGACAAGAATTAGCAGGAATCGAATGAAATTATCAGATAACAAACAGAAAACAAAGTGAAGTGCTTTTTCACAAAGGATGTGAGTAAAATATGGAATCCCATGCTACAGTAAAATACAGACAGCAAGAATACATAAAGTTTCAAAGAGGGGCTTGTGAAATTCCTGGAGGATAAGCACTTTGGTAGATATTAGATGTGATGGTCCAACAAATCCTGAATTGTGTATGCTGGTAGGAAGGAGCAGGATTTTTGTGAATTATTAGATTACAAAGTAGACTGAATCAGCCTCCGATACAGACTCAAGGCATCTGTCTCCACATCACTGAAGGTGTTTGAGCCAGGCACCATACCTACCATATAACTAGGCCAAACTCTCAGCAAAATGCCATGATGGACATGAGTTTTGCTTAAAATGCAAATAAATCAGCAGTGCTCCTAGCCATTATCAGCTTAGACTGTAAAAAGGAAATCAATCATTTATCTCCTACACCTCAAAATGCCCATATTTCTCTTACATCTTGCAGATCAAGTGAAGGTGGACACTACTCTAGAAAACAACACTGCAATCGAGAGGCTGCAGCAACACATCCTGTTCAATATCTCTAGGTTAGAGACCAAGCTGCACAGGAGCTAAAGCATATTAACTCACTTCAGGCTCCTACATCCTAGGAGCCTAAAAAGAACATTCAGCGTTTGCTTTTTACAGTCACATAAAATACGCAGTGGCTTTCACAAGAACTTGAGTAGGATTTTATGCTGAGGCTTCCTGCTTTCTGAAACAGTCCCTGTCTGGTTTGAATCACAGGGGCCTTTTTCTTTCAATTCATGTTTTTGGGGCCTCCATTATCATTTTCATTCTCAGATGTACTGCAGAAGGGTAGGTTGCAGCGTACTGTTGTGGAGGGGGTTATATGGAGCAGTCTCTACAGCAGAGGTGTCCCATGAGCTCAGCCCCTGAGAGGAGCTTCTCTTGGGACAATGAGATGGAGCCTCTGCCAGTCACACAGCAGCTCATATGCCATGCTGTCCTCTTCTGAGCCATCACACTGGCCTGTGGGGCAGCTTTTAAAGCAAGAGCATTGCACAAGCTTGAGACATGACATGCTAAGAAAGCTATAATTTTCATATTGTATCTCCTTACCAATTGTAAATCAGTCATTTTAAGGATGCTTTCCATTCTTGTTTCCCTTCAGGCATCTCTTATTTCTCCCTGGAAAAAGAAAATATGTAGTTTATAGCTAACTCTAGGACTGAAATGACATATATAATAGCAACAGCAGGCAACAAATGTGTCCCTAAAGTGGCAATATGGTGCATTTTGTTTTGTTTTAAGACTTTGGAGTGATAGGCAATTTGTCTTTTCGAGCTGCTATTTGAATAGTTACAGGGAATTTAGAAGACAATGTTATGCATGTTCAGTAATGAGGACTGCATAGTCTGACCTAGCACTTTGAAAACTGAATTACAGAAAAAGACAATCAGGACAAAATATAGATTATTATGCATAGGGTTATTAGCATTAATGGTTAATAATAGGTTTTTTTAATTTTCTTGCAGTCTTCTTTTACTTTCAGTTAAAAAGACAAAACAAGCCCATTATGATCACCAGATATTTTCACACAAAACTGAACTCTGCCACATTTTGTGGGAACAAACATAGCCTGCTTTTGCTATTAGAAAAAGATCTTTTATAATGTCTAAACATGATGGTTTACATATATGATAAAATTAAACTCCCCCATGTAGCTATTTAAAGAACAGATATTGTCACATGAGTAATCCAGCTCGCATCTCTCTGAAGGGATGCCCAGCTACAGACAGGTACAGCACAACCCCCTCACCACAGGCAGGGCAAACCCCGTTCTAGGCACAGGGATGCAGCAAGGCAGGAGATATGGAAGCCACAACTTGTTTGGTGCTCCCCAGATGTCTTTTCCTTTCCCTTTGAACTCCGAGAGCACCCCAGAAGGGCAGGTGCCTGGAAAAGTAGAGGGATGGGGATGAGACAGCTGAGCACCTGCAGCACTCACTCACTTCAGCTGCGACTGTACGAGCTCACATTTCTAAAACCACCATGCTGGGAAAATTGATGCCATGGTACAGATCTCAGGAACAGCTGATTTGAAGAAGGGATCTCTGTCTGAATACCTTCTTGTAAGAATTTAAGGGGGAAGAACACCAGGCACCCAGCAGAGATCCCCTGGCATGGGGTTGGGGCAAGAGGTGCTCTGAGCAGCATCAATAGCTCCCAGCCGAGAGCCAGCCACCCATGTCTTTGTGTCTCTAGCTCATTACTCACTTGGCAGCCCCTCTACTTCTTCCTTTGCTTCTCTCAACAACTTCAATTTCACTTTTCTTGCTGTCTCGCTTGTTTTCTCTCCCCTCTTTTTTTTTTTTTTTTAAACTTCTAGAATGTCTTCTCATACCTCCCAGGAAAAACTGGTGTGATCACACTGGCATATTATTTGATATTTTTAAACATCCACCAAAACGTCAGCAGTGTCATGGGTGACATTTTATCAAAATTATTTAGTAAACTGATGTGTTTCTATTTGCAAATATGCTCTTAAGGGGACAACACTCATTAACTCAAATGTAAAAATTAAAATTAAAGCAATAAAATAAATATGAAACCCTCATTAAAATCCATCCCTAAATACAATATTTTTCAGTATAAGATCATTTCAACATTTGTCATTATTCCAGATTCTGCATGCATTCCCAAACCAAGTTAAGAATATATATATCAGTATTTTAGACTAAGATGATTTAGGTAGATTATACATTATCCTTGTACTAAGTGTACTAAACAAGAGAAACTAAGGTTAATGATTACAACCTACATATTCTAAGGGTGAAAATGCCTGAGCAGGACCTTATTTCTGTCCTCCTTTGCTGGCACAAAGCCATTCAATGTCTGCCATCAAAATACTTCTCTATGTGGTCCTAAATTAGACTAAACCAACTTTTACAAACAGATTACACTCTACTACTTTATGATTATTATGTCAGTACTAAAACTGGGTTTATCATCTGAATTTTCCTATTATCACATGCTAGTGGTGGCAGCTGAAAAACCACCACAGATTGGTTTCTCTTTCACAGATCTCTGTTCTTTTAAGACAAGGTGGGGCGAGGGATCTCACTGTCACAGTGAAGGCAACAAGGCAGCAGGGGTCCAAGTCTCTCCACTGGAGGGCAAAGAGGGGGAGCTCCTCTGGTGATTGCCATGGCAACCAGAGCCATCCCCACACGAGACTGCGGAACAGGCAGCATCTCACCACGATTTGGTGCCGCTACATTCCACTTGCCCCTCATTCAGCGATGCAGCACTTCCTTAAGGTGCAACTGCCAGAAATCAGTCTGCCCTGCATTTTAACTTTCTTACACGGATAATGTCATGGCCTCCTGTATTTTCAGTCTTTGTCACATCTAGAATCCCCCACTAGGATCCACGTAGACACACATCATTGCCCAAATTCTCATGCCTGTCTCCAGGCCACATGGTCAGCAGACATACATCTTGCGCCACTGCAAAATTCAGAATTGTAACAAGAAAGTTAAAACTATTTTGGGTCTTATACCACAATTCAAATTACACAAGTGGTGTACCATGATAAGGTACAAATCATGTACATATCCAGTATTTACTTCTGGAATGAGGTTCAAGCATTTCTACTATCTGCATGCAATACAAATCGTGTTGGCAGTGGTTTTACAAGTCTTGGCTATGATTTTAGGCAGGCTTTTTTACTTAAAACAACTTCAGTAGATTCCGTGACTATCCCTTCTTTTACACAAGATTTCTCACAGGCTCAGGGAGATGATAGTGGTATTCCGGCATGAATGGATTGATAATGTACTAATCCTTTGCTGCAATTTCACTCAAGAGTGTAAACTGTTTTTAATTGACCTTTGTGAGACAAATAAATGACTGCAAAATATGATAGCACTGCAATTCTTGTATTTATATAGAAACCAGAACAATTCCACCACTGGATCACTTGCTTAGCTTACAGAATACACACTGTCTCTTGCATAAGAAATCACAGAAATATTAATGTATAACTACTGCTGTGTCTCTTAGTGCATTATAATCACATTATGAAGCTTTCAACAGATGATCTTTCTCATGTTCTTAGACAACCTTGACCTTCAGTTTTTAGTGGGATGAATAATATTACATCACATCTAAAGAGAACAGTGTAATCATCTTTTCTATTTGCAGCACTAAGACAGTCAACAGTATTTGATACAATCAGCATGTGTCTTGATACTGAAGGCACATGGTGACAAGTCTAACTGAATGTAGTTATTTGGCTGTCACAAAATGCACCTTATGGTGATAAACTTCAGCCATAAAATTGGAAGACTATCACATAAACATGTTTCATGAAGAAATACACTAACAGAATTCACTGCTAGTTTATAGTTGGAAAACTGCATTGTATTTATTATGCTGCAATTTTTACAGTAAGTCAGGTTGCAAAACTCATTATATTTTACAATGAAGTAATTACTGAGTGTTGATTCTTCTCCTTCAACCAACAGGTCTATCTAATTAGCGTATAATAAATTGAAATACCATGATTAAGGCTGTGTAAAAGAATACTAAGACTGGATGCATGTTCAGTGTGCTTAGAAGCAGGGGGAACTGCACAGCTGGTCCCCCACAATGTGCCTGGGGTAGGTACCACAAGGGGCAAAATTCGTGGGGAAGTTTCCGCTGCCTTTGCACCCTCTCTTCTGTAAACATGTCCTAACACAGACACTAAAATAAGCATATTAAGGCAGTTAATTTCATGTTTGTATGCATTAAATCTTGAATTCGATACAAAACTAGCATTTCTTTTCCATTACTTATCAGACACTTTATCTTTTAGTTTTAAATTTATTCTTCCTGTAATCTTAAAGGACTTGGTGTTCATGACACTTACTGAAGGTTAAACTATAAAACTACCCAAAACAATAACTTCAATAAACTCAGAGACATTGTCTTATCTTCAGCATAAGTCAGCCTCACTGCAGTGCAATGGTTCTAGCTTGGAATTTTATTGGTTATGGGAGATGTTCTGGAGGCATAAGGAGTAGGAAGGTTCTCAGTCCTACTGAAAGTCAAAGAGAATTGAAGGCTTTCCCTCCATTTGTGCATTTGAAGATCCCCGCTCTGTAGTTGATCTGCTGCCTGTGAATGAGATTTTGAAACATGGGGTCGTGCTTCTATTGGATTAACCATTCTGCTGTTATCAGTAACAGGACGTGGGTAGGACTGTGCTTGGAGGGGAGTCTCCCAAAGAAATGCGACTTTATCCAAGAGAGACTGTGTTCATTTGGAGTTTTTAGGCTGCCTGGGTAAACCGTTGAGCACAAAATGGTCTTCCAGGAATATTCTCCAAGCAAGAGGTTTATTGCTACATATTTGCCTTGCTCCACCTTGAAATCTGTAAATTGGACAGTGTGCAGAGGTACCCTGGAATGGCAGAAGGAGAAAAAGATTGATGCAAGCTATGCTTTAACTATTCAAGCAGCAAAGCAGATCCCTTTGGGCCATTGCAACTCAGCATAAATGTAAACTACGTAAATCTTAGCTGCAGTTCACATATCTGCCAGAAGAAGAGGAAATAATTTTTAAATCCCGATTTTTTTTTCCAGATCAGAAAGGTTTTCCTTCTTGCAAAATTATTTAATCTTTTCAGACCTCTTGCAAAATTATTTAATCTTTTCAGACCTCTTGCAGCCATTCACCACATTAGGCAGCCTTATGGTGAGGATAATATAAATGCCTCACTTTTATGTAAGACTTATCAGGCCAGTATTAATCGTTACTTGGTTAATTCAACAGACAGAGAAAAATAATCACCAAGTCCCAGAGAAGCAGGGAATGTTTTCACAGGCCCATTACATCTACACATTTGCTAACCTTGCTAGAGCTACTGAAGCTCAGCAGAGGTGATTAGTACAACTGAAATGGGATTTCTCTAGCCTAAGATTTAGCATTATCATCTTTTTCTTTGCTATAAAGCAGGTTCTACCAGATGAAGTAAAGTTCTCTTTCTGATTTCAGACAGGCCAAGCAGGGTCTTTTGTGGTCAAGTTAGGAAAAATTGAAACTTCACGTTGGCAATATTGGAAAATTTGATGAATTCTGGTGAAGAATTGATTTTTAAAAGGTTATTTCTAGGAAGATAATATTGCTTCAGCCTTTTTCTTTCCTTTACTATTGGCTCATATCCTGATATTAGCATGCCAAGATTACTTCCCATGTTGTGCAAATAAGAATAACTAGTGAGGTAACGCATTCATGCTGAAATGCTGTTTTGCCTTTTGTCTGCCTGTATTTGAAAAAATTGTATCAGTCTATATTTAAAAAAATAGAAAATCAGATGTGCCATTGTTCAAAGTGGGCAAAACCTTCAGTTTCATTTGTGTCCTATAATGTACAACAAAAAATTAGATGGGAAAAGTGTAGGAAAAATTTCATTACAAGACAGTCTGATAAGAGTTTTAGAAATATGAGATCACTCTCATAGAACCGGGCATATTCACATGAAGAAAGTCATTAGAAAATGACAGATAAACATCAGGGCAGAGATCACTGGAGAATTATGATAAATTTATTGTTCCTCTGATCATTAATCAAGAAATATAGGTGCTGTTGATCTCCTGAGATAGGGGAATCCTGGGTTGCTGCCTCTGCTCCACGAATTATTTATGTGTTCTCATGTTATATGCTTTTCTGTTCTACTGTAGATTTGAAGCATTCCCTATGGTTAGTTAGAATAAATTAAATGCCAAGAGATTAAAAAAATCTGCAGAACAGTGGCTGGACAAGCCAATATAAGACCATGCATCAGAAAGTATTTTTTGTACAGTTCCTACCATCCAGTGTAAAAGGCTTGACTAGGTAATGACACAGAAGCTTGGCAGTTGTCCGGTTTTTTTAAAATGGTCTTCAGAATTTCAGAAAGATTTTTTAAATTTTGGCTTTCAATTAGTCCTGAGGGAATTAATTATAAATACGAAATAAATGTACATTTACAAGATAGGTCAGGACGCAGTTTGAACATTTTTAACTGTGAGATTTTAAGATTGCTCCAGTCTAGACCTGATTAGAGATGAAAACCAAGTAAGATTAAATGACCAAATCCCATCATGGTGGTACATTAACTGCCCCAGGTGTTCCTTATGATATGTCATGATGTTTAATGAGTTCATTAATGACTTGGAAAGGGGGAAGAATATCATGGCAACAAATTCTGTTGAAGAGACTAAGTTGCACACACGTACAATGACCTGAGATAACTGTATATTAAAAAAACTTAAATAAGATAGATGAAAAGTCTGCATGATGACAATAAGATTCAAAAATCAGGCTGCAAAGAAAAATAGTCTGTTCAACCTGGAAAACTCTAAGCTGATGATATCATCCAAAGAAGACCGTAGGCACCACTGCACACAGATCCATGTGCAACTGCAGTCAAAAAAGCAAATCAGCTATGGGACTGTGGGAATGGTTGTAGGAATCAAGAATGTGGCGAGCAGCTTAATAGCAGTACAGAAACAGAGGTATACCATGGCGGGGTATGTATCACCCCATCTCCAAATCAGTGCTTGAAGAGGAAAGAGAAAAATTTTCCTGGAGACGATAGAAGTCGCTTGCCTTACCTTACAAATACGAATCTGTAGGGTAATGCATGTTCTAGAGCAGGCAGTTAGGGACCCACAGCTTGACCTTGTTTGTAAAGTAAAGGAGCCATTCACTACAACTCAGAAGCAGAAAGCTCAATACTTTTAAACTCCATTTCATCTGTGAAATTCACTGCCATTGGAAATCACTGAGACTAAGAATTCAATAAGATAAAAAAGGACTGAATAATCATATAGATATCAAGAATATACAGACCTATCATGATTATTTATTTAAAAAAATGATAAATAGCTATTGTGTAACACTCGCTGGGCCTGAGGTTTTTATAACTTCCTCTGAAGCTTAGAGTGCTAGACACGTTATTTGGACAGCAGAAGTTTAGGAATAGCTTGTATTTCTGGGCCCGATACAGAAAAAATAATTTTAGTCATGCTAAACATAGTAACCATAACAACAAAAATATGCCAAGCTAATCTTTAAAATTACTGACCTTGTCTTTAAAATCCACTTTTGTGCTTACATCTATCTAAGCACAGACAATCACAAGCAGAACACTACCTCCTCTCAGCAGAAATCCCCCTTGACTGTAAGTTCAGTCAAAAGTCAAGCCTTCTAATGTTTTCTTTTCTGACTTCATATTTTCTAAATNGACACTTCACAAAAACCTCCCCACTCCTCTCCCAGCTAGCTTCCCCTTATATCCCAGGCATGACTTCAGCATGGTATCAATAACCCTTTGGAGACGCCCACCTCCTAGCTTCTGTGAAAAAATTAACCCTATCCCAGCTGAAACCAGGACAGCATCATAACCTTCTTCTTATGCACTCAGCAATACTTCAAGCACAGTTACTCCAAAATGACTTTGATTTCCCTACCTGTCTTTCTGCCTGTGAATGGCAGCCAGGTCAGAGAAGAAATACTGATAGAGAAGCTTTTAATTCCCTAGCTTAACCTGTCCTCTCCTATAATGGGGTCTCAAGGTGTTCCACATTAACCAATAAATGCTTTGACCTGTGTGAAACCAGGGGGGTATTGGCCTGGGAGAGGCAGAAGAGTGGTGGCTCCTGGGACAAAGGACATGAGCATGGTGTGTCACCTCTCCTCCCAACTACAGCCTCCATTGCCACATTTCCAAATCTGGAAAAAGGTTTCCAGCAATGTTCTGCTGAACATATGTCCCACGCATGCTGCGGTGGGGAGAGATGGCAGTGTTGTGGGGAGCAGTGTTTCCTCAATATTGCACTTTGTTGGGTTTTTTGACATAACTACTTCCTTGAGCTCCTCCAACCTGTCAGAAGTGTGAAAACTTCTTCTGTTTGCATCTCAGGAAAAGATGCACGGCTAAATTAAGGAATAGCTGCGTAAGCAATTTTGGTTTTTTTCTGATTTGAGCCCCAAAGGGTCTAAAACTATCAGATTTATTTTCTATCCAATTTTATGACTTTTAGTTGTATTTATTCTCTGGTGTTTACCATCAAATGTGTCTACGTGAGCTCTGGTTTGTAGGCTTTCATATTGCTAAATCATTTTTTAAGCTTGAGATGTAGCTTCTGTTCAAAAACAATCCCCTGCGATACACCATTAACATGAATCATTTCTGAAAGTGTGTCGTGCAACATGAACCTCATGTTGAGTCAATCATTCACTCTGATTGAAAGAAGTGATGACCTTCACAGAAGCAGCATATAACAGCTAAATATCCCAGGACCCTCTTCACTACTGTTAAGTCGTGGCTGCTTTTGGAGATCATGCAGACTTAATCATAGTACAAAAGTAGATTATTTTCCCTTATGTGGTTAGACCAGCGGAGCTTTAAATAAAGGACTGACAACTAATTGAGTTCTTTACTGAGTCACAGAGACTATATTGCTTGAATGTTGTTTTCACAGTGAACTTTAAAAAATGTAAGTAAGAGGTACTTTCACTAGTTTGTTTCATTTTCCTCAGTACCCATCAAGGAAAATCTTTTTTAGAAGTACCAGCTTCTCAGCAGATGTTACAGCAACAGATGTTTTTTGATCCTCTTAGGAAGCAGGCCTAGATTTGCAGTACTGGGACATCTCCCTCCACTGTTGCTATGAATCCAGACCCGAGGCTGGATTCTGCAAATCTGAACTTGCAACAAAGGATCAAAGTGTAACTTGATCAGCCTATTAATTTGACTAGTGCTTAGTTGATTTTTCTTTACACAACTCTCTTTGTAAGAGTAGATGCTATTTTGCATTAGCACCTATTCCTGTACAACTACCACAAAAGTGCACTGGATTAAAAAAAAGGTTTGTCAAAAGGTGTAGTTTTTATAATCTGTTCTGTTTTGGGTGTGCTTTAGGATCTTGGATTTGTCACTCACCCTTTCAGTACATCATCTTTTTCTTCTGTAAACCAGCCTAATTATATGTTCCTGTTTTATAAAGTCAGTGGGAAGCCTGGTTCAGCTTGGTTCATCCTGGTTCATTCATTAATGATTTAAACAGCTTGGAGATTACTGGATGAAAAGGGGCATAAAAGGGAAGTTAAACCCAGGAGAGAGATTCCAAATAAAAAAAAAAAAAAGAAAAAAAAAGTCACTTCCATACAGTTTCACAAAGTTAGTTTTCCCCACGCCTCATGTGTTACATAGATATTTTATTTTTCTTTTGGCTAGCAGCCAGAGTTTGGGGACATTCTTCTCTGTTTGTGAATACGTCATTTTCTTCTGAAGATAATCGGATTTATGAGAGTAATTATTTGCTTCCTAAGCAATATTTCTGCTGCTGAAATACCATATTTCAACTAATATAAATACTTCAGCAAGACTAAATATGCAGATTCTCTTTGTTTGAGTTCACATTTACTCTTAATTTCAAAATTCATCAATCACTGCAATCACTTTCTAGATTCGATTCTTTGAATGAAAAAAATCAACAATTGCACCCAAGATTTGACCAATATATACATGATAGTCTCAACAGAATTAAGAACTACAGACCCCACATATCCTTGCAGTTCAGTGTCTCATGGCCAGTATGAAATATTGGCCATGTCATTTGAAATAATTCAGAGGAAGACACAAAAAACTCTAAAAGGGCAATTAGTGAGTACTTTCCCCATATAAAAAGTTTAATCTCAGCTCCTTCTGTTGAATAGTCTGAAGCAACGTAAGAGTTTTGCAGTCCCAGGTTTGGGAAAATATATTATTAATGTGACTCTGAATAATCCTATTAGTTGTGTAGTTGGATAAGAGGCTAATATTCACGCAAAATCCTGCTGCTGACAATTAGGCAAACACTAATATATTTGAACTGCATTTGGAAGCCTATTTTTGTATAGTATGTCTGATGTACTAGTGAGAAAAAAATGAGATGGATGATAAAGAAAAATCATTGACATGGTATTTAAAGTGTAATGAATTGTGTTGTTTCCAGTAGGAAATGCCATTGCAAAGTTAGTGATTTAGAATTCTGAATGTTATCCTGTTCGTTCCTCATTGTGCAGAGTGAGCCAATGTATAGATATGTCCCACTGTCATACCTACTGCTTATACCCAAAAGCAATGTGATTTTTTCCTAATAGATATTGAAATGAAGGAATATTCTTCTCTATGATCACTTAGGACTGTGGCATTTAAAGGTCATCATGAAAAGCATCTTCCAGACACCTCCTATCAACAGCAACCTCTCAGAATATTGACTGATAATGATTATATATTGTTAAAAGTATTTTCTGTCAAATAGAAATAAATGTTTCTTCATATTGTTTCCTGCTTCTCGGATAAATAGAAAAAGATAAGATTTTCAGTATTTATTCTACTGTCTGCTCATGGATGTGAACAGCCCCTTCAGAGTTTAATCTTTACAGCAATATTTTCTTTATAGATATTACAACCTTGAGTTGAGATTTTAACATCAAATACAGTAAATTTTAGTGTTCAGAACTGACAGCAGTTATAATAAAAAAACATCCCTAAGGCTGTGGCAGCAAAGAATAGTTTTTAAAGTAATAAAATACATAACAAATCATCATAGACAATTGTCTCTTTCAATTTTTTGAGCCTCTGTCATTGTATTTTCAGATTGCCTATTGAAACCAAGAGGAAAGACAGGATATCTAATTGATAGCAGCTAGTTTTAGGTGAAAACAAAAACTGAAACATAGTCCAATATAGGGAGATAACTGATTTACTCTTATGTTGGAGGTTGGCTGGTTTCCAGAGAATGTCTTTGATCTTTTGGCCATCACAAACTTTAGGGAACCTGTAGGTGTAATTGCTCCTTTCAAGTCAGGTTAAATCAGAAAACAGTCACGTTTCTCTATTTTGGAACAATATCAGACTGTGTCCCAAGCACAAACCAGCACATAATGCTGGAATAAGCACTGAGTTATTAAGGTTGAGGGTGTGTTTTGGCATTGCTTTTCTTGCAGCAGAGATACTCCACTTTGTGCCTGTTTGTTTCTTCTCTTTCTCATGTTTTACCATCCCAAGTTGTGCTGTAAGGCTGTGTGCTAAAGCAAAGCCATGAAACAGTCCAGTTGTCGTGCTTTTTAATATTTTTTTTTTTTGGTAAAAGAAAGGCTTCCAAAAATAGCAGAAGGAATGATTAACCTAGAGCATGTCAGTGATCAAGGTTACGCTCTGATCCCACAAACATTTTCACCAGCACTTCAGAGAGGACTAACTGCAATGTAGGGGGGCTAAAGCAGGAGATAGAAACAAGTAAAAAGAGGCAGATAGTGGAAGGGTCCTTTTAAACTGTCTTTGTTGCTAGAGAAAATATCCATGGAACTACACATTTAAGTTTTCCCTGGGGTCTGAATGGAAATGCAGAGACTGAGTGTTGTTCTGAGGTATTTGTAAATATTTGTGAGACAGATGCCACCATGAAGGCAGCAGGAAAGCCCAGAGGATGAATGCAAAGCAAAGGAATCATGGTAGCATGGCTAAGGGACAGTGTTTCTGGACTAGGTACTGGTTAGAAAAACTTGGAATTATGATTAGAGATTATGAGCAGTCTCCTGTTGACTGATGCCTAATGTGTGCAAGCAAGCAAGAATTGATGCCTATTCTCTGAGAATAAACAGAAATCTGAGGCAAATTTCTAATTATATTTAATTTCTTCTGCTGCTGGAAACAACTCACGAAACTCAAAGAATTTAATAGCTACTTAGCCGAAAAGATTAACACAATTACATACAGCAGAACTGACAAAGAAAGCACAACTAGCCCAAGGAAGCATCTTCATTATTAATTACAGTAATTATTTATTATGTCTTTGTTAAGCAGTGACAGTGCACTTAGGATTGTATAAAGGCAAACCAAATGCCCGAAGGACCATTCAATGACAAGCAGGTGGTGACCATCTGCGTCTCATGTCTTTGGTGGATATTGCAAGTGTTGATAAGGGACTCTAAACTGAAAAGGAAACTATTCATATACTCATGGAAGATGTTTAATCTCTTTGAATACTTATATTGTCATGATACCTAATTGTTACAGAGTTTGAATGCTTTCTAATCATGTATTCTTACAAACAGGAAGCAAAAGAGTAATAGCTATATTAATAAATGGAACACTGAGATCTGATTTATTCAAAAGAATGAGAGACCCCAGGTTTAAGCCCAACTCCCCAGTTGTAATAGGTTCAACAGTTTCATTTCTTTAGCTGAGATACACTCATTCTCGTTCCCTCCTCTGCTCTATACCCTGCCCTTCCAATCTTGTTCCTTTTCCCCAGTCCCTTTCAACGAGCTACCTGTCTGCTTGCCCTGGCTTGGTGTTGCTGTGTTGTAACTTACCTCTAGCACTGATGTGTGGGAACTGCTCTTCATCATTAGAAATTAGAGGTGTATCCAATAAATACAATCACCTACTCCTCATCTAGGGCACTCCTCAGGTACTAGGGTATGTGGATTTTTCTAACACTAGGGTCATGACAACATTTCTTAATGAAGTAACATAGGTAAGCTTTTTGGAAGACTTGATACTGAAGGAGGGATTTGAACGGCCAGAGGATCAGAACTTGAAGGAAATTCCACACTTAAATGGATCAGGAGGAGAAATAAAGTATGATTACAGATGGTGGAAAAGAATGCAAAAGTTGTATTTAGACAGGATATCTGCGAAGTGGAAAGGTAGGAAGACCATATTCATTCTCTACTGGCAATGAATGAAGGACACAGTAGAACAAATAATATGTTAATATAATAAATAACTGTCACAGGCTCAGATGCACAGCTGAATTATCCCATCTGGTTGAGACACTACATCTCAGCTGAGCCATGGTAATTGACTATCTGCATACTTCTCACTCACGGGCAGCATGAAGTAAAATGTGCTAGCTTAAACCTCTGTAGAGATTTGCAGCAGGCTGAGGAGATGCATATACTCAAATACTCAGCAATTCTTTAAGTCATCATAACTAGGTTGTTTGTCTATGCACAGGTATGGGCACATCTAATTCTGCTATTTGCTATCTCCAGAATATGGGGTTTGCAGCTTCACTGTTCTGCGTAAATGCTTAAAAAGAAACATTTTTGATCAGTAGGTTAAAAAAAACCAACCTACTTCAGGCAACCTGAGACAAATATGTGGAGCAGAAGCAAATGTAATGAGTACTAAACAGAGAGCTTCCTGATGTGTTAGGCCTCTAACTGCCCTGAAGAGACAAAATTCCTCAGAGCTCTTCTGCTCAGTTGCCCGTGACAGTTTCACACCATCAGATCAATCTAGGGAGGAGCAAGCCCCAACATTTTCATTGTCACTTGTATATGGTTATCTACTCTGTCATCAAAGTAATGACAAATCCAGTATCAATATTGCTTTTTTGAAAGGCCTACCAGACAAGATAAACTAAATACAAGCTGCAGCATTCTGTCTGAATTCACATAATGGGGGAATTTCAAAAACTGTAATGCTGCCTCTCTTACCAAGGATTTGTAACCCATAATTACATTGATACATGTGCCATGTCAGCAACAGCAGTGAAATTCACAGTATTTTTATGTGAAATGTACTGTTTTATTACATTAATTCACATTTAATGTGTACACAGTAATAACCATAAAGTATGACAACTAAAGTTATATATTTTCTTCAGAACCTTCATTTAGAGAGCTTTCAAAAGAGTCCAAGGAAATTAAAATATCAGTCAGTTTACCTGCAGGATATAGAGCCGAAGCACTATGCACTATAATTTCTTTTACAAGCAGCCCCTTCCTCACGTAATGCCCTACCTCTGATAAAATACAATGGTCATAATACTTGTACATATTGTTAAAACTGCTGTGCACAAACCCAAGATTTTAGAACTAGAGAAGAATGAATCACTAGAGAGAAACTGTGTTACTCACAGTGGGCTGAGGAAAGAAGAACTGCAATGAAGATATGAAATTCAAGAATTTCTTCTCAATAGCACACAGAGATGACACCCATTAAGCACGGATGTTGCACTCAGTTAGGAAACATAGCTCTTCCTGATAAGGAGAATAAACAAATGAATAGGCACTAAATGGAGCCAAAAACTTGAAGTCATAGAATCAGAGAATGGTTTGGGTTGGAAGGGACCTTAGAGATCATCTACTTCCAACGCCCCTGCCATGGGCAGGGACACCCTCTACTAGACCAGGTTGCTCAAAGCCTCATCCAGCCTGGCCTTGAACACCTCCAGGGATGGGGCATCCACAGCTTCTCTGGGCATCCTGTTATAGTGCCTCACCGCCCTCACAGTGAAAAATTTCTTCCTTACATCTAGTCTAAATCTGCCCTCTTCAGGTTTAAATCCATTACCCCTTGTCCTGTCAATACATGCCCTTGTAATAAGTCCCTCCCCATCTCTCCTGGAGGCCCCCTTCAGGTACTGGAAGGCCACTGTAATGTCCCCCTGGAGCCTTCCCTTGTCCAGGCTGAACCCCAACTCTCTCAGCCTGTCCTCATAGGGGAGGTGTTCCAACCCTCTGATCATCTTCGTGGCCCTCCTCTGGACCTGCTCCAACTGCTCGATGTCCTTTTTCCGTTGGGGGGCCCAGACCAGGATGCAGTACTCCAGGTGGGGCCTCACGAGAGCAGAGTAGAGGGGCAGAATCACCTCCCTCAACCTGCTGGCCACGCTTCTCTTGATGCAGACCAGGATCTGGTTGGTCTTCTGGGCCGCAAATGCACACTGCCGGCTCATGATCCATTTTTCATCTACTGACACCCCCAAGTCCTTCTCCTCAGGGTTGCTCTCAAGCCATTCTCTGCCCAGCCTGTATCTGTGCTTGGGATTGCCTTGACCCATGTGCAGGACCTTGCACTTGGTCTTGTTGAACTTCATGAGGTTGGTATGAGCCCACCTCTCAAGCTTGTCCAGGTCCTTCTGGATGGTATCAGTTCCCTCTAACATGTCAGCTGTACCACACAGCTTGGCGTCGTCCGCAAACTTGCTGTGGGTGCACACGATCCCACTGCCCATGTCACCAACAAAGATGTTAAAATAGCACCGGTCCCAGTACCAATCCCTGAGGAACGCCACTCATCACTGCCATTCAGACATTGAGCTGTTGACCGCAACTATCTTGAAAAGTCCCCTCTCTTGAAAAGTGAAACAGCAATAATAGGGAGTATGGAAGATTAAAAAGAAGCAATACTATATTTTTATCTTTCTTTTATCTAATCCTGTGAGCTGCCAGAGCTACATTACATTACACTAGCACTGATCTAAATTGAATGGTAAACCCTTCTTTATTATAAACAGGGAAAAAAAATAGAAATGGGACACAATACAGTCCAAGAAATATACCTTCATTAAACAAAGAAGCTAAAATGATTATAGCTTGCCCTGACACTGGACAAAACTTTTGGTAGAGATAACACAGTAATTAACTCTTTCTTACAGACATAAAATTAAATTTCAGGAACATTTTTATTTGATAGACATTTAAATTTAATCACATGTGAAAACAAAGTGAACAGTTAAATAGTTAAGTAATAACTGCACACAAGATTTATACTAGGTGTAAGAGCAGGAAGCAGAAGTACAGAATAGATATCACTGGAATCTGAAAGATAAAAGCATCCTAAGATAGATTATGATTCGCGAGTTGGATGGATTTATGCAGAATGACAGAAGCACGCAACACTTAAGGGCAAGAAACAGGCATAATCAGAGCTGGCTTTTATCAGCTTTGGCTTGCCAGAACTTTGTGCCAGTAGTTGTTACAGATCAGAAATAAGAATATAGATTTCTTTCTATTGCAACAAAATATTCAGTAAGGAAAGCACCTTCTTGCCTTCCATCTTCTGAACATTTAAGACTGGCATAAGAGGGAAGCTGAGTTGCCACAGAAGCATAAGAGTTGCCCCCCTGAGTCTGAACGAGATGAAGGTTCTACAGCAACCTCCTTTTAGATTTTTAGATATAAGCTAACTAAATAGACTTATCTGTATAAGAAAATCACTTTAAAATTACACAAGTGACCAAATGACAGAAACTGCACCAAAATTAAATATGTATTTAATTTGGGGAAAGTTCCATGATCTGTTACTAGCATTCTCACCTTTTCACTCTATAGATTTTTTTTTAAACTGCTCTAATTTGAAACTCCTCAAGGATCAAAACTTCTTCTGTGCAGAAATCCATGGTACTGTGATGCTTGTGATGGCTGACTGGGATTCTTGGTAAAATGTGCAGGTGGAGATTCATATCCACTGTTGCAAAACATCAGAAGAAAGCACTTAGCACAAGACTGCAGGGAAATTACACAGATAAACTGAGCAAAGCACTGAGATCTTTCCTGCTTCCAGAGAAGACTCTTGATTCTCTTTGGAGTTTGTTAGTCATCCTTGTATTCAGCTGATTAAATTTGTTTGTAGATATCCTGAAGATTATATTGACAGCTATTCCTGCTTACATCTTAAGTGGCAAGAAGTTGAAGAGTATGAGTTGACATGATATGACAAATGGAAAAATTAAATGCACCGCTGTGTAGCACTTACACTCATCTCCTGCTCACCCCTTGGCATTTTGACTGTGTTGAGACCGGAAGTCAAATGAGTGGATAACATTTGCTTTCGCTAAGATAGCTGTGTTACTGGTGATTTATGGCTAAATTCCTTTATAAGTACACAAATTAGCAGGGAAGGTGAAAGTTAGCTAGTCAGAAGATTTGTAGAGTTCTTGATTCTGTTTGAAATATAAATCATATGAGCCATAGATTTAAAACAACTATGAAGAAGGAAAGCAGGTGGAATAAAAGGCTGTTTGAAAATGACCAGACAGTGTATATGTCTGCAGCTATAACAAAATATAATATCTCTTTTAGGTACAGTTGCAGATTCAGGACCTAATTCTGATCTTACTTCTACTTCAGTATAAATCAGAAAGGCAGATCCATTGAACCTATCAAAGTTACACTGGGTTAAGAAACAAAAAAAGTTGCAGAGTAAAATCAAGCTTAGAATTTGAATGTTGTTACTTATATAGTAGATAGTACAGACAACATCGTATAAAGTTGTTGTAATTTTAGGTAGAAAAGGTCAAAATCTAGGTAGTTTGGTTTTTTTTTACTAACTTTTTTCTATTCAAATGAGAGTAAGTAGACTTTTAAAAAATATATTAACCCACCTAAGAAATGATACTTCTGGGCACATTCTTTTCTGTGAGAACCTTTTTAGGTATCAGAAATTACTGTTCTGTGGACCAGCTACCCATGGAACAGATATATGCCCCTACAGAGTACTCTAATATTGACCACATTCATTGTCCTTATACAAAGGGAAAAGGCCACAAATTTGCCACAATAACAAAATCTTTAAAAATAGGAACAATATAAAATGATAAACTAGTGAAACAAAAATTAAAATTAGCAGCCAGTGCGGTGAAATATTTGCAGGGAGACCATTTAGAGAGTTTCCATATTAGAGATACAGAGAAAATATATGCTAGCGTTAAAAACATAAACTAGGGGGAAAAAAAGCACCTGACCTATGTTAAATAGTAGAACAGAGAAAGCTCTCAGAAGTGAAAATTTGGAGCTACACCCAAACAAAGAGAATAGAAAGGAGTATAAATGGTAGCAAGCTAAATGAAGAGATGCCATATGACAGGCTGTAAGAGATTTGAAGGAATAACAGTAAGGACAGGTAACCTATTAATAAAATTTTTTTCAAACATACCATTACCTGAAAGCCTGACAGAGAGTTAAATGGGACCAATAGGCAATCAAGGTACGAAAGGAACATTCAAGAAAGATGAGGTTATTGCAGGAGAGATAAATTAATTTATTGCATCAGTGTTCATTACAGAAGAGAATGAGGTCCTGATATCAGTCATTCCTTATGGAGATAAGGCTGAGGAACTGGCTCAAATTCAAGTGTCAATAGAAAAGGCTTTAGAGCAAATTGACACACTGAACAGTAAGAAATCTCCACGAACAGATGGTATTCACTGAAGATTTATGACAGAACCCAAATATAAAATTGCTAAACTACTAACATGGTGTCTAACCTATCACCAGAAGAACAGAAGGTGGGAAATGTGGCACCAATCTTTATGAAGGACACCAGAGAGATCTTGGATGTATAGACTGCAAGTCTGTTTTCTATACAGGCAAAATGGTAAAACTGTAATAAAGGATAAGATTAATAGTCAACTGGACAAACACAATATATTGCATAATACACAGTTTCTACTAAGGGAAGATGTTCCTTGCAAATGTATTTGAGCTTTTTAAAATTGTCAACAAACATGTAGATTACAGTGATCCTAATGCTATAATGTACTTAGATTTCTAAAAGGCTTTTGACATATTCCCTCCTTAAAGGCTTCTACAAAATAAACTACCATGGTATTAATGGTAAGCTGTTGCCACGGATTAGTAATAACTTTGAGGCAGATGACAAAGAATAGCTGTAAGTGGTCAACTTTCTCAGCCAACAGGTTCCTTAAATCTGAATCTGTACTGCTCATTGTTCTCCCATGCTACCTGGCAGAGGGGCTTCCTGGTATGTGAGACAGTGGGGACTTCCAGGGCTCATTGGAAAGAACAGTGGAATAAAATGGCAAATTAGGTTCATTATCAGTAATTTGAAGTAAATCAGTCCTGATTATAAAAAGAAGGGACTCTGAATGAACTATCTCTATCCTGGACAGAGATTTAAGAGTTACTTGGGTTCATTCTACAAGATCAACCACCAGATGATGTCATCACTGATGGCAACTAGAGTACTAGACTCAGATGTGTAACAGGTTTAATGCTGAAGGCAGTTCCGGTGACCCTGTTTCAAAGACCTTTCAGTAAAACCAAACAGAGGAAAAGATAACAATAATCTTGGCAAAAAAGTTATAGAGCAGATTAGGTTCAAAACATGACAGAGATTTATAAAGCAAAAAATTATGTCAAGGGTGTAGGCAGTGAATTGTTATTCACTGTTTTTCACAATATTAAGAACTAGAGAACATTCAGATGGCAGCAGTTTTAAAACAAACTTAATAAAATACTTTTATACACCATATAATTGTGGAACTTGTTGCTTCAGGGTGGAGACCAAAATTAAAATGAATCAAGAAAAGGATTAGATGAGTCCCTGGAGGAGAAGTTCATTAATGAATTTTAAACACAGTTCTGTTTCAGGAAATTCAAACAACTGACAAAACCTGGAACAGGACAGAAGGGGGAAAAAATAAGCTAAGAAAATGGATCTTCTACACTTCCTAATAATAAATTCTAATGAGTAAGAAACAAAGCTACCAAATTTGTTTTCTTATGTGAGTCATATTTCCAAAATCAGATTTGATAAATGAGAAAACCGGCTTTGTTTTCTACTATTTGTCTCAGAGGTATGCAGTTTTCCCCTCAGCCTGAAGTTCCTCCCTTAATTTGGCTGCCAGGAGGCTTTCTCTATAACATGTCCTTTGCTGAGAGCTCCTACTTAACTTCTGTCTCTGTAACAGAATAAAAGATATGCTCCATTTTTTTCTCTATCCAGGGCAGAGATAAGAGGATATGAAGAGAATCCATTAACTGTCAAAAACCTGAGAAGTTTTGGTATAACACGGACACAAATGCAGATCTGCAGAGTCAGCAAATTCCTCTAAGTGCATATCATGGATGCAAACAACTAGTAGAAAGCCTGTTCAAGCAGCATCTTCCTCAGACAGCTCCAGATCTTGTAGGGTTATCCTGAAAACAAAAGTTTACTACCACTTCATGTAACTCACATGAAAGCTATTTAACCACTCATGGTTCAAGTTCTTAATTTTAGGTGGACACAACAGACCAGGTAATGTAGGCTGCTCTCCTGAACTATATCTTATTTGCACAATTGGGTAAATTTTGCAATGTGCACAGAAAAATGATGTGCTCTGGAGTTAAGGGCAGCTGTGGTGCGGTGGGTACTGCAGAGAGGCTAAGAGGGGCCCAGCTGGGTGCACTTACCTCACTTCACCCTACTCTATAAAAAGTATGTTTATACTCCAAGGAAGCTTTTCAGACTGCCTCTAGAGCCTGCAGAGAGGGATAGACTCCTCCACAGGGAGGTTCATCCACTTAGGTATTATGTAGGATGCAATTAATTTGACTTTAATTAACTGGTCTGTTTCTCTCCATTGGGTATTAGAGGAAGCCTAGCTCAGGGTTTGCATTTGGTGTGGAATCGTATCCACAGTTTGAAAAAACCAGCATAATCTATGTTGTGGAAATTACTGTGAGAGTGGAATAGATAACAGTTTATACCTCAGACTTTGGCTTTCTCAGAAAAACCTAAATAAAGAGTGGTGCTTCTTGCACAATACTTGTAACAGTATCGTGTAAATAAACTGCACAGTCTCAGTAAAACAGAAGTGAGGCTGCTATAACAAGCAGTTCAGTTCAGGGAAGAGCCCAAAGGTAGCAATCACAGAGCACTTCAATTCTTTAGTCCAGCTGCTACGTAACAGCAACAGTACTGGGTTGCCATCAGCACGCGAATAATGTCCTTCTCTCCCGATATCTTCCTCCTCAAAACTTGCTGTGACTTATGAACTATGGTATCTGGTTCTGCAGAAGTTGTATAGAAGCATCTGAAAGAACAGCCAAACCCTCTTATTCTACATTGCACCTCACAAGAACTTTTCTGAAAGCTGAAGCATGCATTAACAGATCAGAAATAAACTATGACATAATCTAGGGTATTAGTAGAACTCTAACACCTGAGAGAAGTACATGAGCAGCAGCATGTTTTAGCTTATGGGAGGGCAAAACCAATCCCTAATACCACATCTTCACTAAGCTTTAGTTTTCAGTGCCAATAAACGGTGAAAATCAGTGTAATTAAGTCTAATTTAAAAATAAAGAGTACGCAAAATATGCATAGTGGTGTACCATAAATATAGCATCTACTATGAGATTTACACTTTGGAACTGTGGGCTTGATGAATGTTTTTAATTCTTGCTTGCAATGGATACCCAAGTATGTTTTCTGAATGTATTTTGGTCTCGCAGAAGCATAGTGCCATGTCTTATTATGTTCCACATGCAGGCAGTTAGAAGATTATATGCTAGCCACCAGCATTGTACAAGTCAGAAGTGATTTACCATGGATACATGTTCCTCTTGATGAATATTTCTAAGATTATACAGCTGTTGTTTATCAAGTATCATTTATAAACCATTACATGACAGTAAGCTATAAAGAATGCATGTGCAAGCTTGTAAAATGAAACATAATGCTTGGTAATATAAAAAATATATTCATTGTAGATTTAATTGTTGAATAGTTATGTTGATTTATACCACACAAACGAGGACTTTATGATTCACAATGACTTAGCAGACAGGGAACTTCATTGCATCACTAAAATTAGTTTATGGGATTGAGTTGCAAAAAATGTTAAGTATGTTCACAGGGATCAGTCCTGCATTATCTGCACTCTTGAAACTTTGCACTACTCTTCACTCTGCTTGTTCAAACAGGAAAACCACTGGATTCAGTCCCACCAGCCTGACTGAGTTTAGACAATTACGAGATGACTAGTTACAGACTCACGTTAAATCAGTTAGTATCACCAGACCTGTTTTTAATAGGTTGGTAATGAGAGTTTCTTCAGAAAATTATCTTGTAGTTAAAAGTAAAATGGATTGATAACCAAACTTTCTTCAGAAACTTGCACTTTTAGATATAAAATAAATCATTTATAAGCAAAAAAGCTCAATAGTTGGAGAAGATTAATGAAATAAAAAAATATAATGGTAATTTAGTAATTGTGATATATTTGTGCCTTGCCTCTGTTTCCCACTATGAGCTGCACTCCCCAGAGAGACAGTAACTCCCATAATTCCCATGCTACGTCAAAGCAATACACCGCTAATATCAAACCTGTGTACCATTACAGAAGTAGTCCAGCAAGCTGACAGATCAGGGTTACTCAAGCTTAATGTTCATAAAGCCCTTGAGAAAATATGACAACATTTTAATTCATTCCTTTTTTCAGTCAGAATTTTTAATTTTTTTAATTAATTTTCATAAGGTGTCTAAATTTCTGAAGGAGTTCTGGTGAAACTGCGCTCCCTGACCGTCTTCGACACCTGTGTGAGCAGTCCTGGCTGAGAAGCCTATGGTTATACAGGAATGGAAAATGTCTTTCCTACTTATTCTGCTAAAAAGCTTGCCCAGTAGTTTGCCTATTTCAATGCACAGAGAACTTCATTATCAGAAGTCTGTATTCTTCATAAATGCTAAATACAGTAAATCAAAAGCAAACGTTGTTTCCTTAAAAATTTAAAGAGTGGGTCTGACAAGTGTAGTGAGCCAAGAATAATCCAATAATGTTGGATCCCAGGTGAATGTATAATTGGATGCACTTCACCACGGTGCCCATCTACATTTTGCTCATAAGGAAGCAGTAAAAGAAAACCTGTTAGTTTTCTGAATGAGTGAGCAGTAGCTTTGTAAAATGTATGTAGCTGCTTGCATACACAGAAGAGTAAATATACACAGCATTCATGCATACGCTTTTGTCATATGTTTGCACACCTGTGACTGTAGAAAGAAAATAAAGCTGTATTATTCCAGGCTCAAAATTAATGCACAGTGTTTACTTACTGAATACTCACAATACAATGTGAATGTAAAATACCACCACAAGAAGAGTGAAATTCTTGCAGAATACATGGGCAAGATTATTCGATCTTTCCTGCTTTGACAGTTGGTAACCTATCTGGTTTTGACTGTTTCTTTGTGTTATTAAGAATTATCAATTGCCTCTAATTGTACATAGAATCTATGTACATGTGGCATGTATTTTCCTCTTTCTTTTGCTTGTTTATTTTGGAAGATTGGGTGTGTACTTGTGCTCAGACATTTGAAAAATGCCAATGCTCTGCTTTAACTCACAAACCAAATACTGAATGCAACAGGAATTCCCTACAAATGTGTCAGATGATGAATACTTGGCTCTGATCTCACAGGAACACTTCAAATAGAAAAATCAAAAGTACTGGAATGCAATTATTATGATAGTTCAATTAACCTCTATTGAACAGATGTAGAAATTATACCTAACTATACATGTAGCTGACTTCAGCCGTGGACCTTTACTCACCAAGGACTAATCTAAGATCACCAAATTAATTTCACTTCAGACCTTTGCTCTCAGAAATGAGTACTACAGTAAGTGATTTCACCATTAAATATCCCTCTAGCACCATAATCTTTCTAAAAGTCTGTTCAGTGCTCAGTTTTATACTCTGAAACTTAATGGGATATCCCCAAGTGTTATCACAGAAATTCTAATGGAAAGGTCATTGATGAAAAGGGATTTTAACATGAGCTTTGTACACCAAAATGCATGAATTTGTACCTCCAATTTTAATACATCCATATCTTGGTGACTAGAAAATGTTTTGAATTTATTCCTTTGCACAAGGCCCTGTGTAAAGCTGTGATGTGAGAACTGAAGTGGTATATATAGTATGAAATGTCACTCTACAAGATGGTATTTTCTGTCTGACCATAAAGCACATTTCTTTACGATCCAGCAAGTTCCTTAACTTATAGCATCCTTTTCTTAACACAGACAAAACAAAGCTTTGTAATCGGTTATGCAGCTATGAACACAAATTCTGCACTAATGTATTCCAGGAAAATCTTAGCTGCATTGTCTGTGCAATGTCATTTTTATTGCTCTCCTATTAAGACTACAGAATAAAACATTAGCACAGGGTTTAAAAGCAGTGGTTTTTTCTCCCAAATATTTTTGGTTTTACCACTGCCTTGCATAAATTATTTGTTCACTTACTTTTGTCATGCTAGCACCATTGCACAGGGAGGAAAAGTGTCTTTTCCATTCCTCCATGACATTTGTTTTCTGTTGTTGAGATTGACTGCCCTGATCTTCCTGCTCTCTCCTCAGCTATTTTTATGAATACCCTCGTCTTCTTACAGCAGCTGGTTTCCAGAGGGAGCCTGTGGGCTGGCATCCAGTGAGAATATCCCTAAATATTCGCCACTGTCTTCTGAGTAAGAAAGAGATTAACTGCTTTATTGTTAACTTCTTGGATCCCTGTTGATGGGGAAAACTTTCTGTCATATACTTAGGCTTCTTGTCAGGTGCTCAATCACTCATCTAACTCTTCTTCCCAACATTCTGGTAAATTGCCAGCATTGGCTGGAGCATATTCCCATAGAAATTACACTGGAGACGAAAATTCTCCTTTTTTTTCTTGACCTGTGCATCTTAGATTTCCAGTGGTTGTGACATTTAGTTGCTGTTGACCATAGCCTTCCTACCTTTGACATTACTTTCTTCTTTTGGCAAATATGATGTTACTCAGATAAGCAAACCAAAAAGCATGATGGTGTGGAAGGAATGGAGAGCCAGATATTCTTCTGTGTCGCTACTATACCAATATAGGGCCTCATAGGTCTGAATATAGTGTCTTCCTTATAGCTGCCAGTATTTTACTGGTAAAAGGATGTAGTCCCATCAGTAAAATCAGTTACTTTTTATAAGATGAAGGGTTTACCTTGTGCTAGAGAAAGAAAAATTTAGGTGCACTGTCTAAATTTATACCATTGGTGTAGACTAATTGGTAAGTTAGTATTCTTCAGTAATTAATATAAAAGTGAAATGTTTTTCAGTTTTTCTGCCATGTGATCATTTTAATGAGATAGTGCTGAGTAGGCTGTTTTCTTTTTTATTTGTGACTACACAAATACCTCACCCATATTTACTGCAGGATAATAACCTAGTGGAAAGGCAAGCAATTCCAGTTTTTGAACACTGGAAAGTATTTAATGTAATTACGGCTTCTTTTGAAATAACTAACAGTTTGGAACTATGGGAAAACTGCAGAGTGGATAACTACTTGACTACTGCTGCTATGATTGTTTTTCCCATAATGTATCTCTTTTAAATAACGAATCTTCATTATTGGCATGATAATCTAGTAAGACATTAAACTTCAAGCCTGTTAACTGGAATGATGTTGTCTCATATTATATATAAACTACAGTTTATGCATTACATTTCATAATTTACAATTATTGTCTTCTATTGTCTACAAGCAATCACACTTACAGTAAGCAGGTTGTAACAACAGTACTAAGGCAGCTTTGCTTCCTATAAACTTGTGTCCTACATCTTCTCAAAAAATACCCCTGCTAGCTAGGTTTCCTCTTACACAAATCCCTCTGCTGTTGTACCTGTAGTTGCCTCTCCCTGATCTTACTCCCTTCCACCACAAAGTCCTCTTATTCTTTCCAGATCATTAGCTTACCTCCTACAAATCCTCCCTGATGTATCTACCAGACTGTGAGCTCCCTCCTGTGCACCCCATCTGCACTTTATTTACGCTGCCAGGTGAGGACAAGTCTGCAAGGCCTGGCTGGCATTTGCTGGCTGGTTGGCCAGGTAATGGGCACTTGGACTATCAAACAACAGATCCCACATGGGCTGACTTTCCTTACCTCAGTGGCAGCACCAGAAAGGTCTGTGTCCTCCACCTAGGTGTGAAGTTCACAACACTTGTAACAACTCATATCTTTGAGACTCCTAACAAATTTAACTGAAGATGTTCACTGGATTAAAAAATTATTGTGGAAGGAGGACTGCAAAAAAGATAGTGCAGCCATGTCAGCTTTATATGTGGAGAAAACTGAGCTAAAAATGACGTTTGCAGTTGTAAATTAAACTGTGAGATTTGAAAAGGAGGAGAAGGAGATCTTTCCAGCTCTTCTTTATATTTTTTTTTAGATGCAATGAAAACTTAAATATCCGCTGTGGTCAAGATCTGTTCCCTGAAAGACTCATGACTGCTACATTTCCTGCCTTCATGTCTGGAAATCTAGGATATAAACTTATGAAATCTTACCATTCTTTTTCTCAGCACATTGCCAATAAGAAATTCCAAAGACATCATCTCTGGTGCAGAATAAATCCCAATGAAGAAGACAATACTGCTAGATGAAAAAGACAGCATTTCCCATTAATCTGTGGATGTAAAAATACAAGACAGTGGAGCTGCCTTGGGCTCTTAACGTCCAGAAGTGATTTGGTCAGCTGAGTGTTCAGAGAGTTTTGTGGCACCTTAGACTAAAACACACTGTAGGAAGGCAGAGGAATTGCTGGTTGCACAGTCCAGAATTTTCAAATGCAAAGGGACAAATATTTGAATAACTTGTCTGTACACATTATTTTGTTTGAATCTCCCTAACATTCATACACACTTTCTCTCACAGGTGCAAGTATGCTTTATGCAGACACATCAGTTACTGTTGCAGATGGACATTAGAGGACAAATGCCATTTTTATATGTGGCTCCAAGCATTGCAAGTTCATGTTTGTGCTTGGACCTTGTCAGATAAACAAGTTTCAGACTCACCTTGTGAGCATATTGAAACGAAAGAAGTAAATACATTCTTTAACTAAAAAAAAAATCTAATTTGTATAAATCATTCCAAGAAGTATTTTCCATGTTTACAAAAGCTGATGACATTTTAAACAAAACTTCACTCAGATCATAAATGCCAATGATACTACATTACAACTGGCCATAAAGAGAGAAGGCTGGTCTTAGCATGTTGTGCATTCCTGGGGTTTTTTTCAGTTTAATTTAAAATGTGCCTTGACGATTGTATTATTTGCATTCAGCTTATTCAATTTTTTTTTTCTGTAGAAGAGGTATTGATTTTTGTGTTATTCAATGGAAAGCACAAGCAATACCACAGTACAAAACAATAAGCAGTAAAAGAACACAATGGAATAATGTTCATTTAAAATGGAAATGTGAGTTAAGTAAGGCAGTGACAAAATCTAGCAGGGAACCAGATGTTTGGGTTAGAATGCGAATACGCCCGTTGATGGAAGCTATCTGCAACGGAAGAGGGAGCTCTCACCGCATCGGCCCCTGCCAGCCGGGAGAGGTGGGTTGCCTCTTCTAGCTGAGGCTGTGGAGGTGGTGCCTGTTCCCTCCCTTCTTTATTTTCACTCCTGAATATGATTAAATACAATTTTCATATTACTCCTTATAGAACGCTAGAGCAGAACGTTCCACAGCAAATTACAGTCAGATATGAGCAATAGATGGAACTTGGTAATGCTTACCAAGTCTAGCTGTCAGAGGGATATATTCCTGAGTTAGGAAGGCATATTTTATTCCCATAGCAATAAATCTGTTTCTTCCTGTATTTGCACAAAACCCAAACACACTTGGAAAAGTACTACAGCATAATAATAACAAATATCAACAATGTTTATGACAACCAAGAATGCAGACTGAAGACTTGATGTAAAACTCACTGAATTTAATTAGAAGACTCTGACCTCATTGAGTTGAATGAAACAGTGACAGCGTGATTCTGCAAATCTCCTCAGAATAGCTGTTACCCCTACACATCACACTTTCTTTTTTTAATAAGCTGTTTCATGTGACTAAGAAAGGTTAACATAGATAAATAGCTGTTTTATCCTTCATAGATAAACAATTCTGCTTAAGGTCTCTATTACAGACACCCTAGTGGTACTCTTATTTGTTTGCTTACTTGTTTGTATTGTTTTGGGGAGAATTATTTCCTAATAGGCATAAAATAATTAAATACTTAAGATCCCATGTGATCTCTGAAAAGATAGCCAGAAAGCCTCTAGATACTCAGTGTAAAACTGACTCCAAGTTAGGGACATTAAAGGCTTGCAATGACATAGGTGTTGAGCGCCATTATGAGATGCCCTTGGGTATCTTTCCTAATCACCAGCTACCTCTCCAGGAGACTAGAAACCTATGTTTCAGACCATGATTGTGCCCTGTCATTCAGCAGTGCTGCAGGACTGCTTACAAACCTGGAGCTGATTCTCTGATGAAACAGTATCTTGCAGCAGCAATGGATCTACAGTATGTTTACCAGTTAAGCATCTGCTTAATCTTTTCTTCAAACAATGCCACCACTTATAGCATATCCAAGGATATACTGGAGGACAAAAGAATATAGGTTCAATTGCCACTCTTGATTCTCTATTACATTTGTTGCTAACCCATATGGTTCTAGGGAAGGTAGGTGTACTGTGTGCATCTATGCAGCAATCAACTTCTAAAAGACCCTAAAAAGTAACTGTTAAAATAAGTCACCTAGAAACATCCTTCCATAATGTACTCCACATTATTCACTTAAGGAATTAGGTTATAGGAGTGTCATTTCAAAAGTAATTGCAGGACTGAACATCTGCCTTAGAGGCTGAATTCAGGAAGTAAAGCCAGGAAGAAGTATGTTGAGACACTACAAATAAGAACTTCTTCATGTGCTGGTAGGACTTAACTTTTCTGTATTTTATATATATATTAAAAATGTATGTATATTTAAAAATGACACATTTATTAAGACACGTTTATAAAGACACGTATAACCCTATGGCTGTTGCACTGATGATTATGGCTTTCTCTCTGTTTAGTCTTACAAGAATTCTAACCAGCGACACAAGTTTCAATGATACAGAAACTCCTAGAAAAACAGGAAATCTGCCATTTACAAAGATTTTGAATTCTGTAGTCATTCCCAGGGCTCTGCTTTTAGATGGAATAAAATTATGGAGGAACAGAGAGTCCATAATTTATGGGCCAGGCCCATTAATTGGTCACGTACTATGCTGAAAACTTCAGATTTTTTAAGTCCTTGTCTAGATTCAGTCTTCCACTATTAAGTCACATAGTTGAACCTTTCTGTTTTTTTCTTAGATGGACAGTTTATTGTCTTTTTTTGTTGTTGGAATTTTTTGTGTTGTTGGGGGTTTTTTTTGTTATCCTGTGTTTGGCATGCTCACATCTGACTCATATATTGGTACCTCTTTTGAAATATTGTCCCAGGCTTCTGACATAAAAATCTTTTGCATCTGGCACCTGTGCAGGTGCAAAGGTTCTTGCCAGTTTTTGATAAACATGAAAGTTTATCAGGAAGCATGAATCCAAAAATAATTCTATCAGAACTGTATTGGATTGTTGAGTGCTGAGTGGTATTACACAAAAAGTTACCAGAGGCCTATGTAACACAGATTTCTTGTTGTTCTCTGATCAGAACTCTAAGCATGGATCACTGATGTGATTTACACAGTACATCCCTTCCATTACTTGCAGGATAGACACAAGTTCATACCTGTCTGAGGACAGCTAAAGCTTTGACTTTTAACAGCCATTTGGACTCCTCTGCCAGAACACACAGCTGGCAGGGTCAAACTGCAATGTTGTATTTAATCAGGGTATGTGCAACTGTCCCCAGTCTTTCATCCCTCAGTGGCTGGGTTACCAAACCCATTCAAGAAGCATACTTTGCTATCGTATACTATCAGCAAAATTTATTTCTACTCATTATTTTTGGAAACACCTTTCTGGTGGTGCTTTGTAAAGTAGTGGGCAGTGTAATCCAAGTACTCTGAATTCCATACCTACCATGATCAGCCTTAAGGACCTTGTAAGAATGAAGGTTCCCTGCTGTTTAATTGTTGTTTTATTTGTGATCCCCAAATAACACTGATCTGTGCCTACTAGACGCATCAACTCCTTCAAGAGAAGATTTAGCAGAAATCTTGGAGGAATTACGTCACTATAAATGTATGGGACAGATCCAGAAACACAAATGCAGCTTGATTTAGACATCTGTCTTTCCATAACTTATGTTCTTGTTCTTTCTCTATCCAAATCAGGTTTTTCTTTATTAGCTAAGTCCACAGTACTTTAGACAGATCCCTTTTTTAAAAAAATTACCTCCACATTTGTAAGAACTTTTATGCCTTGTACAATTTTTTCCTGAAATTAAGGTTACAGTTTCTTATCACTTACTATATGCCAAGGTGATATGATTTCATGCATACTGACATTGCCTTCTGCAATTTTACATCCTAACTCCCTAAAGACCTTTACAACCTTTTACAGTCCCACCAAATGGTCCTCCCATGTTCTTCATATAGTCTTATCAGTACACTTGCTACCTGATACCCCCTGCTAATCCATCCTGGAGCAGTTCTTTAAACACAATGCACCTAATTATCTCTCCCAATCTTCTCATTATCATTGAAGGAAACTCTTAGGTAACAAATGGGTTAGCTCTTCTAATGCCTTCCTTCTTTGTCTTTTATGCATGCCCTTGTTAAGCCATTACTGAGTTCAGTAGAGGAGGTTTTACAATATCAATTATACTGGTTGGATTGTTCATTAGCTTTATTTTTCACTTCCTTTATCAAGCATTGAGAAGTCATGGCACCCATGTGTAGCTTAGTTAAATTCCCAAGGAGATTACAGAAGACCATCTGATGCACAGAAGCATAAAGGAGTCCCAGCTGAATACTTGTAGCTGCAGATGCTCCTATAATCTTATCTGCCACCATCAGTTATTATTGCATGATGGTCTGATTGCACTACAGCCTTATTCCTCATCTCCAAAGGTAAAATATCCTCTCTGTTACCTAGTAAGCATGGCAGAAGAAAAATTCGTGCTCTAAACTCTGTCCACAGACTCCATGGTCCTTCTTAACTGTATCTTGTAGAAGAAAAAAAATGAATACTGGTAGGGATTGAGTTGTTATTATTAATACCTTGGGATTTATATCATGTTGTTAGGTGACTGCTGGCTGTTGCAAAACACGTTCATTTAAGTTTGCAGAAATCCCCCTAAGCTCAGTGGAATTCTAATTTCTCCTGTCTGCTGGCTGACGTTGCAAGTCCTGCAGGATGTTTTTTTCTTCCTTTCAGCACATGATACTTTTCATTAAGGAAAGTAATTTTAGATTCTGAGTCTCAAACATTTTGCAGTTTTATATGAGCTGATGTCTCCAGACCATACAATAACGGATATCTGGGAGGCTCTTTATGTCAGTTTGTTTTAATAGCTGCTGATGCTCGTGCTAGTAGATCAGCACATCCCACTTGCCTGGGTAAAGTCTCCTTCTGCATAGTTCTGCAATTGTTCTTCAGATAGACATCATTGCCTCCATATAGCCAACAAAGGTTGTCCAGCTTGGGATCCACCTGGCAATCAGACTCTCCCCTGACCTCTTCGGTCCATGGCAAGTACTTCAGAGCTGAAACTCTTCTAGTTTTTCATTCAGTTAATTAGCAGTCTCTCCAAGTTTGTGTCTGCATGTGAGGCTGGCAATTAACAGCTGCTACTTTTAAGAAGACCCTAATTTCTGCTTTCCCATTTGTAAATATACAAATCCATCTGTTGTAGTCTTATCCATCATGTTACTGACCTTCATCAGCAGATTGTGAAACTCTGTGTTAAATGGTTCTTCAACCTGCTTTTCATAAAGGATTTGCTCATTTTTTTGCAGTTTCCTCTTAACTGCTGAATTCATTTACGGTACAGATGATGTCAAGGGATCTCCCGAGCAAAAAGAAGGGAAATTGATGATAGGCTCCTTAATGTACATAAGTACAAATTCTCCTTCCTATAGCACAAACTCTACTTCCTATATAGCAAGGGGCTACACAAAAGTTTTCAAAGCTGCATATGGTCACAGGACTCAGCGTAGTCTTTGCTGCTGTCTCACAAACATTGCTTTGGTCCAGAGCATTTTGAAATGTTTTGACTTTTTTTTTTAAAATCCCAGGTGGCTTTTCAAAAAATAAATCTGAACCACATGCCTGGAAATTGGCTAATGGTAGAAAAAACGACAAATAGAATTTGACCAGAAAACCCACTTTCAACACTCTCCTCTCACTCTATTTTTTTTCTTCTTTGCAGTCTAAAGGAAGACTGACTGATCTTTCATGAACTGTAGGAAAAACAGGAGAATTTTTAATAGAATTTATGTAAAGTATTCAATCCCCTACTATGAGGACTTAAGAAGCATAGCCATTTCACTTGATGATGGGAGATGGGTATGCAAGGATTATCTAGAGTTTTTTCGATTATTTCGATTATTTAAGAAAGTCTTAACAGGATAGTTAGCCTTTCTGCCACTTAAACTGGAGGACATAAAAGGAAAAAAATGCAGTGAGCCTTAGGAAGCCAGGAATTATAAGGAATTCCAGTGGAGAGCAGCTAAGAAACCAATGAAATGTTCCAGAAGTTCCTTCAAGCTACGAGAGGAAGGAAACTTCTGAGGGGAAAAAAAGAAAAAAAGGACATAATGTCAAACTTCTAACAGGAGTCCAAATGACAGGAACATTGAGTTCAGACTCTTCTAAACCTAACTTCTTAATGGAAGGGAAAGAGAACTAATGGAACGGGACAACCAGGAGTGCTTTCTCTGGGGCGCTAAGGCAAAGAGTCACACTTGGAGGTACTGAATTAGGCATTGCTGCCGTACACGCTTGTACTTACCACCACAGTTGCTACACTTCCTACCGGTCCATAGCACAAGAGAGACCAAAGTGGCGTGCTGTACGGAATGCCGTTCATGGGTGATGGCTGTCACCCCACAGCATTCCTGATACCATCTCATTGTAGTTTGGGTTTGCAGGCCCCCTGCCTCCAGATCCTCATCTCCTTCTGTAGCTTCAAGTGACCACCAGGAGAAAAGGTCTTGGATTCCCTAGGACTAGTGTGCAGGGTCAGCACTGAAGTCAAAGGTGCCATGTGATTAACGGAAGGGCTGACCTCCTGACCTTCAGGTAGGTATTTAGGAGACTGTGAACCAAGGAGGAGTAGTCCAGCTGAGGCAATATAGATGGCCTAGCTTTGTGAAAGGGTCCGCACCCCAGCAGTGAAATAAGCAATGTGGGAAAGGTGGCTTTAGGCATTTTAAATAAGAGAACAGTGCTGGAGCTTTGAAAACTGATTAAGCAAGTAGAACACAGAGCTGAGTCACTCTGTGTTTGTCTCTCTGTGTGCATGCGTGCATATATAGATAGATATTTTTGTAAGCGTGTGCATATATATGAGTGAGGATATGAAAAAAAAGAGGCATGCAATTCCAAAAGCCACTGCAATAATGACTTGTGAGCTGAAGCTGTCACATCATATGAAACAGACCCAGAGAGCACGTGAAAACGCAGTCAATAGATATTTTAAAACTTCTCTTCAGTGTTTTACTCACATTTGGTAGCATTTAAATCTGATATCCTTTATGGCTTTTTTTTTTCCTGAGACCACCATTACCCTTTCGAAGCAATGTCTGATGAAAATGCAAAAATTCTTGGCTAGCAAAAGATTTTATTTTTTTATCTCCCAAAGTCATATCATTCAGCTTCATGCAGTGAAAAAACCGCTGATGTCGGGAATAAAAGAAGGATTAGGAAGATTAAAACGGACACCACCAGACTTGTTGAAAAAAGGCTCAAATATTATATAGCCTTCTGCACAGCTTTGCATTGAGGATCACAGCCGAAACTATTTTCATCTTTACTTTTGGGTAGTTCTGAGAGATGCCAGGTCCAGATCTTCCGTACTGAGTTTTTCATAAAAGTTGCAGTAAAAAGGAGATTGCAAATAGAATGCTGCTGAGTGAATGATCAAATTTTATTTTATTTATTTATTTTTGTTATTACAGCCAGATGTTGCCTCAGGAAGTTGAAACAAGGAGTCAGGAACTGACAGCTTAATAATTAAATTGGGAAAGTTGGCAGGCCTCCTGCTACTTCCTCTAATACGTAGCATCCATGAATGAAAGTGTGCAGTATCCCAGTGGCTCTCCTTCCAAACTGGCTCATCTATTACTGGGTAATGATTTTCTGTCGAGGCAACAGCAAAGCACAGGGCCTATTACACCAGCTACATAAAGTTAAAAAGGCATTATGAATAAAACGTTCGCCATGGCTTTTACCAACAGTTCAACACAAGGCTGCCTAATGCTGACATGTGTTTATTACACTTAATAACGTTTACATAATTTTTCCTTGAGCTCATTACAGCTGTCAGAAATCTGAATAGAGTGTATTTTTGCCAGTGTTTATCTCTGAGAGACTTTGCAGTCACTAAGCCAAGATGAACGTCAGCCAACAGGAGGCTGAAGGCCTCACGGCTGCCAAACTGCCAGGATGGAAAACTTGCAGCAGATTGCCCATCCCGACCGGAGCATCATCACACCTTTCCTCCCTTTTGGGATTTCTTCCCTAGCCAGAAATCTGACATTTTGCACTGCATGCTCCTGGAGCTGCCGGTTGGTCCCAAACACCTGCAGAAGGCATGTGAGAGTACCTCCAGCCCTGGCATCAAGGCAAGAGGAGGCACATCGGCCCTGAAGGTGCCTCAAGCGGCTGCCAGGCTGGGAGTTTGCCGACAGAATAACTTTATCCAGACGCTGTGGGCAGAGCAGTGAAAATAAACTGTACTACTGTGGCGGCGGCTCCAGTTTGGAGGGTGAGGGGGCGAAGCCCGTCCCGCTCCTCTGTCCCGGGAATAGGAAGAATGGCGTATGGGGACAAAGACTGCTCTTGCCCCGGGGGGACCCCGTTGCTACTCGGTTTGGGAGGTGGCTGACAGCGTCCAGGGGGCGAGCGCAGGAGTCCGCCGTCCTCTGCTCACTGCCCTGCACCTGCCCCCGCCGGGCTTCCGAGGGGGCAAAATGGCGGAGGGGACCCTTCTCCCCGCTGCCCCTCACCCCGCGCGGGCGGGAAAAGCCCCGCGCCCCCCCTCCACCCGCGCGCGGCGGGGAAGCGCGCGAGCCCCCGGCGGCCCCGCCAGGAGGCGGGGAGGGGCGGGGCAGGGGGGGTCCGGGGCTGCCGCCGCCGCTACCGGCTGCACTGGCGGGGCGGCGGCGGGAGCGGGAGGCAGCGGAGGTAAAGCGGCGGCGGCTCTGGGGAGGGCTCTCCTCCTGCCTGCGCCGCGTCCGGCGGTGGGAAGACGGGCAGGAGGGCGGCGTGCGTTGCCGGCTGTCCCCCGCACAGACCCGGCTGGCGCGGCGCCTCCCTCCCGCGGCCCCTTCCGCGCGTGTCCGTGCCCGTGCGGGGGCCGCGCTGACCCGGCCTAGCTGTGGGCGGCGGCCGGGGCCGGACTGTCAGCGCGCGGTGCCTGGGCCCCGCGGCGGGGCGCGTGCTCCCACAGCCGCGCGGGGCGCGGGTCGGCGGCGCGCGGCGGCTCTGCTCGCAGTGACCCCGTTATTGGCTGTGCCTTCGCGCTGGTGCCGGGGCGCTTTATTCCGTCTCCTTTGCAGACAAAAGCGCACCCGAGACGCCGTCAGGGAGTGATTTGATAATGTAAAGTCGTGCGTGGGGAGCGCCGAACTGTGCTCGGGACCCCGACAGCCTGGAGCCGGGGCGAAATAACGCCCCGCCGCTGCTGCCGAGCTGTCGTTTGCGGTCCTGTTTACCGTTGTTTGCATAAACGAGTAGTTATTTTGGCGGAAAAAAAAATGATGTTTACAGATTTGATTAAAAAAAAAAGAAAAAAGGTAATGGGTCTTGTCAGCCTTTGCTGTAAAAAAGTGATGCGGAGTACGGGAGCAGGATCCCAACGGTGGCGCACGTTGCTGAATGAAATTCCTGTGCAGAGAGAGCCACAATGTAGATTGCATTTCTTTTTAGCCAGCTACTTGCTTTATCGTCGTGCGTTTTGAATAGTTATTTACTTCAGTAACTCGGTAAATGGCCGGGCAGGCGTGCAAGGGCGGCTCTTCTGCTCCTCTTGGAACTGAATTTCAGTTTCACGGCTACCGCACCTTCTTGCTTGGCTGAAGGATATTGTTCAGACTTGGTGGCAGTGAGCTCTGTGGCTGGAGCAGGGATTACTTCTGGGTGAGTGAGGCTGGCTGTGAGAGGGTCTACAGGATCTCTTCTGCTGTCTGCGAGTGAATGGTGTATGTTTAACAAATACGGTGTGAAGGCTCGTCAGTGTGTGTGTCTTGCAGGCTCTGATACAAGGATGTAATACGAATACTGTTTATGCAATTTTCATATTTTCTAGTGTTACATTGTTTGGATTTAGAGTGACGGTTTGGTCATATCAATCTGTGTCAGAATTTTGCTGGTTTTGATAGCTTTGATATTTTGTCTTTGGCTGAGAAATGCTTAATAGCATTTTGGCAAGCTATGTGTAACATGAAATACAAAGGACTAAATCATTGGCAATATATTTAATCCATAGAGCAGTCTTAACTTAATACTTTGAAGAGAGACAGGAAATAATAGCATAGATTCTGCAAAGAAAATATTTAATGGAGCAACACAAAACATTATTGTCCAAGGACTATGCTGGATCCAAGGAATGCCCACCAGGACAGTATGGCAACAGCCCCAAGAGAGGACATTCACTGAGACTGCTCTTTGGCTCTTACCTTTGAAAGAGTTCTCATGAGGAAGCTTAGCAAGTGTAGGTTAATTATATATGACACTACAGTTAACTGAAGGAACTGAATACCTAGTGCGAGAACCTGTGCCTGTGGGAGAAGCAGATTAAGGTAAGGTGGTGTCAATGCGAATTTAGACCAGTTGTGTCATTGTGGTAGAAGTTGCTATGTGGACCTCTCTTGTTTGCAATTTTGGTTGTGTCATTTGGGAAGAGTTGGAAGCAAAACTGAAAGAACATTGCTCTTGGAGCATCGAGAGTTGCTGTGTTTTATTGTTGTTTTTTTTAATCAAGAAAGCTGGTTTTGATTTAAATATTAATTAAATCTTTCCTTTATGAACCAAGCCCTGGGTAAGAGCTTGATGTGTCAGCATCTGTCTGCATCTGACTTAATGATCAGAAAAGGCTGATCCTCAGCTTTTTATGTGGGTAAGCTCCCAGCTAAATAAATCTTGCTAGATGAAGGGTTGCAGGATTTGTCCTTGTATAGTCATGTCACAGTGTTAGTAAATGAGAGTTGTTACTAGTACAGGATCTGCCTCAACCTGGGTTGTCATTATTCTGTGACTAAGCGTGCTTGTGAAGAGTGCAAAGGCTAGCTCCAAAGCAGAGGATTGCACTTTGGGGTACTTTGCATCTTCTCTGATTCTCTTTTGAACCTTCTTGCAGAGCTGAGGGGTCTTGCAGTCAGTCCACTTGCATCTTCAGGCTAGCTCACTTCAATAGCCATATGGTAAAGTATCTCTGTTACGCTTGAAAATCAGGTTCTCTCCAGGTAGGAGTGACACCACCAACGGCTGCTTCACCATTATGGCTTTTTGGTTTTCTGCTGAAGTAGTTTTGTCTGTATCTGTAGTAAAATTGTTTTATTGATGCAAGAATACTAGCTTATTTCAGGGATAATGGGTCTCTAGCGTGGGCAAGGTGTAGAAGGCTCAATATTCTCATGTATCCACATTTCTGTAGAATGAAATGAATTATTCTAGCAAATTTTGTGGTGCCCACAGGTGTGTGCAGTAGGAGTTTGAGACAGATGTGCCAGAAAGGAATCATCTATTTTCACACTTCTGGCTATATGGATATGGTTGGAGAGGTATGTAGTATAAACAAAGTCCTCATTGAATTTTGTGGATTTGCACACGTGTAAAATCAGAGTTGGAAAGGAGTTCAAACGGGTCTGTGCCAATACTTGTATTTCTTGTGTGAAACATCAGTATTTTCAAGACAAAGATCTAATTTTATACTCCTTTACACCTGAGGGCATGATTCTTTGAGTGTGCATTATCAGCAACAATTTAAAAAGCTGACACTCCTCACTAGAATGTGATTTCAAAGTCTGGCCAGTGTCGTCCAACTGTTGTGAGCTTTTTGTCATTGTTGAAGTTCCTTCTAACCCTTCTCAGCTAACAGTTACATGATACATGAAGCATTAATATGTTCTTGCCTGTTTACTAAGCTGTTGTTTTGGTAATATCTTGTAGCATTGAACTCATTATTTGATCTGCATTAAATCTGTTGTCTTTTAATATCATTGACGCTCCTTGTTTATATATTAGGAGACAATAGTTATTGAAATTCCCTAATATAGCTTGGCTGATCTTAATTATAATAATGGAGTCTATTACAATGCATATTGTAACTACAAATTCTTGTTAAGGCTTAGACAAGACTTTGAGAAAAATTTAAGTCCAATCTTGCTTATTTGTAGGTTGTATTCACATTAAATATGCAATATTAGAGGAGATGATCTTTTGACTCCAAAGATACTGATGAGATTTTAGTTAAATTGCATTTCTCTCCTTCAAAACAATATGCAGTATTCCATTTGCTGCAATACTGGGAAATCTTTAAGAGTTGAAGAGTCATTTAACTTTTTATTCTCTGTAATCTATAGTTTAGTTTGTATTCAGGGTAGAAAGATTGGAAAATACTGAAAATGTAGGAAGTACAGACATAAAGAAATGTAATTAGGACTACTGGGAAGAAGCCAAATGATTATAAAATACAGGAGAGTGTAGAGAATTTATAGAATAGACGTTTACCTGTAAGGAATACTTTCTTTTTTGTAGGAGCTACTCATGTTAGTGAAAGCAAAAAGAACTTCATTTTATTAAATATTTATTTAGTTTGTTGAAGTAATACTTTGGAGATTTTGGATTTATTTTCTATACCAGCCTATCTTTTCTCTGGTGTTCACCTCTTGTATCCTGACACAGTGAGCTTATTGTTGTCAACTTTGGTTACAGCCATATACAGTTTTGTAGTGCTTTATAGAAAGTCTGCAAGGCTATGGACCCTACCGTATCAAATGTCTAGTTTATGACTTTATCTTTCAGCAATTACGGGAAGTCTGCTGATCAGATCAGAATTAAAAGTATTTGGATATAATAAAAATGTGTCCATGTTAATGAAAAGATACAATGCATATGAGCTCATTCAGTTTCCCTTTTGTCTAGATTTTTATTTTTTGGCTATTTTTGTTTTTAATATAGAGTGCAAGCTGTTGCTAATTAGCATGGCACTTTGGAGGTGGTCTCAGTGTAAGCTAAATGGAGAGGATAGGATGAAGGGGGAAAAAACCCTCAAACCTGGAGAAGTAAAAGTATCAGTCTTGGAGGTGTTTGAAAGCTTTGCACGTAGTGTCCTTATTAGACAACTGATGGCAAAACCTTTCCAGGTTAAGTGAAAAAATTCAGACCTGAGTTGAATCCTGTGCTGATGTGTGGCGTTCATGCTGGGTACAAGTGGAGGGGCCTCTCTTGGGAGAGGGTCTCCTTCCTCTCTCTTTCTTCTCATGCAGTGCTGCAGCTTGTCTCCCATTTAGTAGGATGTTGTGGGGAGTTGGTGGATGGCAGCATGGAGGTGGGAGCATGTGCATCTCCAGCGTTGCAGCAGGTTCACTGGAGAGGTGCCATTGACGCTACCGCCATGCAACAGCTCTGGTGCATTTGCCGTGGCATTTCTCTCATGGATGCAGAATATTACAGACAGCTATGTCTGTTACTGTTATTAAATTGGTGAAGGCTTATTGAGTTTGGATGTGTCTGTAATATTCAGAATTCTGCTTATGTTTCGCATGCGGTGTGCAGAAGTGAATATACACACGTGTGTATAAATATTTCCGTGTCTGTTTCTCAGTGTTAAAACATACTTTGTGCTCTTGGATGGAACTTCTGCAGCTGCTAAGGTTTTGAACTTGCACAGCATAATCTTAAGGTCCAGGGCCGCTGACTGTTGTTGGAGTTTTTGGCAGTCATGATTCTGGAGGTTTTAGCTCTTATCTAGGCAGATATGAAAAAGCTGCTCCCTGCGGCAGCAATATGTAACAAAGTAATAGAAGTCAAGCTTTAAATAAATGATAAATTGAATCTTTATTAAACCCATTCTTGCATATGGGGAGCATCCTATGAAGTTCTATAGAAAGCTGCCTTCCTTGGGTCTCTAAATGCCGATTCATGCCCTGCAAAGGCATGCTTTGTGCTACAAGGAAGGTTGCTCTCAGTAGCTCAGTACAGGTAACACATCTTCCTTTTCTCACATCTGCTTTCTCTTGTGTCTGTTCTGACCTATGTCTAGATTCTCTGCAAGCGCTTTGGAATTAATGCTGTCAGATGGGTGGCTTTACTGCTCATTTCATCAAAGTAATGCAGTACACCCTGTCTCAAAATAATGATTAGAAATTGTTTTTCTTTAAGAGAGGGTGTTTTAGCCTGTGGTATTGGTACATGCAAATATTTTAGCATTAGATACAATTTGGAAATTTAATTTATCAAAACTCGTAGAAGTAACTAATAAGCAAATCCTGCTCGTTAAAGCTTTCCATCTAGAGTTCAAAGAAAAGTCAAAGGAAGTTAGAGATCATATGTCTTTTATTTTTTCTGGGGTCAGCTGCAGGAAGTTGTATAGCTATATTCTAAACCACACTCATTTTTCTTTAAATGTAGATAGTTCTTTGTTCGGTGACTGTAAAAAATGATGTTTCAGAGTGATCTGTGTTGAGGTGATCTGGGATGCCACTCATGAAGCACTGCATTCTCCTGTTGAATCCTTTGTGCTGCTCCTCTGAGGTCCTCCTCAGAAGAACTTACTTCCAGATCAGAAAGTGAGGTAGCTGGTGCTGCTTTGTATGTCAGGGGACCTGTAAAGCAGTGCTGTATGATCAAGGTGAAATATGTGAAAGGCTTTGTTGCATTTTCATAAATAGTTGTAGAGTTTTAACTTGGTGCAGCCACCTTTATTCAGCCATCAGTAGATGCTAGTATTTTAGCTAAAATATTTCCCTTTAAAAATTTGTCAGGAAAAGAAATTGAGTACTTTTCAAGTTTATTGTACTGATTTTCAAGTTTACTGCTTAAGATATGGTGTATTGCCACCCTTTCTCATGCAAAATTTGGGTTGACCTCCGTGGCTGTAAGATCATGCCCCACGTCTTCTAAGTTTTTCCACAAAGAATATTAGCTACAACATTAGCTTCTTGTTTTTATTGCCCAAGGCATATTTGGTGTCCACCCGCATCACTTGCTTTCCCTTGCTAACCCCTTATTCTCAGGGTAGGGGAACTGTAGGAATACAAGTATATAGTGATTAAAAAGCAACGCTGAATTGGAGTCAGCAGTGTGGTCTTGCAGTGGTGGAGGCTAATGGCATGCTGAGCTCTATTAGCAAGAGCACGGCCACCCAGTTGAGGGGGCTGGCTATTGCTCTTGATGAGGCTGTTCCTGGAACACTGCTGTGTCCAGTCTTTGGCCCCCAGTGCAAGAAAGGTAAGGACAAACTAGAGAGAGTGCAGAGGAGGGCTGCTCAGGTGGTTGGGGGTGGAGCATGCGGCGTACAAGGAGATGCTGAGGGATCTGGGTTTGCCCAACCTGGAGATTAGGAAATGAAGATGAATTGCTGCCTTCCATTTCCTGATGGGGTGTTATGGAATAGAGAAAGATGGTCTTCTCTGGAGTGTACAGAGAAAGGATGATGTACAACTGTCACACATTGAAATGGGGAAATTCTGCCTGGCCATAAGGAAAAAAATTAACAATGAAAATGGTTAAGCTCTGACCTGAGGGTCTCTGGAGGTTGTGGGATTTGCCCTTGGGAGATTTAAAAACTTAGCTGGACAAGACTGAACAACTTGATCTCACCTTGAAGTCAGCACTGCTTTGACTGGGAGTTGGAGGATGTGGCCTCTAGAGGTCCATCCAGCTTGAATTGTTCTGATTCTGTAGGAAGATTTCCCACGGAGAAAATAAGTATAATGAAAATTATGCTGAATAGTCTTTTTAATTATGGTTTTATACAGGAAGAGACATTTGTTTGCAGGATCAGAGGAGCCCATTGTGTAGTATTCATGCCCAACATAATTTAGAATAAAAATTATTTTGTAAAGGGCACATGCAGAAGGAACAAGTTTAAATTGTCTGTGGGACAAAGTGCTTCAGCACTGTGCTGGTGCTGTCGCTAGTCGCAGTCTTGCTGCCATGTGTTGAGAATAGCCCTGACAAATAAATATGAGGCATGTCAAGTGGTAGTCTTTGCTGGACTTGGCTGTGGTTAGAGTAGGTGAGTTCTTCACAAGTCTGGGAAGGTATGCAGCACATCCTAAGTTTAAAATGGCTGTTACAGTTTGGTGAAATAAAAAAGTGCCTTTTTTTTTTTTTTTGGATAGTGGCTAATGGATCTCTCTAAGGTTGATTGTTGAGTCCTTTGGCCTGGATGTGATGAGAGCACTCTCTTTGATGGAGTGGCTCACTGTTGTTACTTGTGGCATCGTGTTTGACCATTTGTGTTTTGTAATACCTAGCCTGAATATAAGATGTGCTGTTTTTCTCAGTTGTTCATATTTCTCAGAAATGTCGTTGTGCGAAGGCAGACAAAATACCAGCATTTATTCTCTTGGACATCTCTATGAAGTCATCATGACATCACCAGAAATACCCATAGATTTGGCCTTGAGGCTTCAGTTTTTCCTCAAGTTAGTGACGACCAAGTAATCTATGTTATGTGAAGTGTAATTCCTCCAGCATTATTCATCCAAGCAGTATCTCACTGAAATAACTTCAGCTTCATATATTGATGCCCATGAGTTCAAACTGGAAAATTCAGTAGTGGAGAACAAGTTTGTTATCCTATATGTCTGTGTGCATAATACTTACTTGTGGGAGAAGGAGGGAGGAATGTATTCACAATAACCCCCCTGCTTGCCCCTCCCCAAAACAAGCATGTTTTTGTTTTTTTTGCAAATAACATTAAATGCCTTTTACCAGTACTTGAGTTAAATGTGCTAGCTGTGGTTCAGGCTTAAAAGTTAAGACTTTTGTTCAGCTTTTCAGAAAGACTGTCAGAGCCAGTGTATATATGTAATCAGCAGCAGTGTAAGTAGATACTATCAATCTCGGCTGCTGCATTTTCTCTGTGGGCCAGATTGAGTGTGGCCCTTCCGCAGAGGTACAGTGGGCTTGTATAAAAGCTTGAATGATTGCTGTTGACACTCTGCATAGACTCTGGTGGCTTTTCTCTGTGGGGGCTGCCTACCTGTATGGACCACAGAGTGGGAGGGAATCGAAGAGGCACATAAGGAGAGCAGGCTCTTGCTCAAAAGGGTGTTGGGCAGGTGATACCTTATCTTGTCCACCTGTCAAGGAGGGGAATCTGCAGTTTTTTGCTTTGGCCCTTACCTTTCTTAAGTCCTGCTTTTGTCTTTAATATTCTTAACTATATGTGTGTGTATATATATATATATATTTTAGCATTGACATGCGAGCTTTTCAACTCTATGGTTTCCAAAAGGAAATGCCCTGAGTATCATTGTTCTGATTAGTGTGTTTGCCTTATTCCTTCAAAACTTCACTTTGTAACTGCTCTTTCCCTTTATTCTCCCAGGATGTCAAACTGGCTTAGGTCCATGAAGACTGCCCTGGTGTCAAGCTCCCTCTGACTTGCCTCTGGATCTCAGGAGCAAAGGTACAGTCGCAGGGGTAAGTTAAAATCCACTCACAGAATCTTCTGAAGGAAACAAAGACTTTAATTAGTGCAGTCTCCTTTGCATGGCAGTCCCTGGTACATTTCTTCCTTCAGAGTTGGTTGGTCCCTGACAGCAGGCTGTCAGCGATAGAGAAAGGGAAGTCCAAAAGAGTGGCATTGCTTTGAAAACATAGCGAAAAGTTAATGAATAGAGTACTTACAGGGAAAATACCGATGCAGGCTGTGTCAGGTAAGCACTTTAAAAGTGAAAAGTGCCCCCCTGTTGGTTTGTTCTCCTTTTAACTGATCTCTTTGAAAATCTAATTGGAATCACAGTTGAACTATCATGATAAAATATGTTTTTCATAGATAAAGTTGAAATAATACACATTCAGCAATTGGGAGTGTTGCTGGAAATAGTAGGTGCGTGTAGAACTGAACACAAATTCCCATTTCTTATTTCCTCCTAAGGGCAAAGTACCCTTGGTGCAAAGCCCAGGGGACCTGTATAGTCATTAGCAGATGGAGGGAGACATTCATCTTCTACTCACAAACCTGCCCCGGCACATAAAGCAGGGAGCATCTCTGTTGTGAGGATTGCTAGAGGTTGTATTAAACATGATAGTATAGTTTATAATCATAGTGCCAGCCACTCTTGCTCTTCATTGCTATGTTTTCTTGGTACTCTGTCTCTAGATTTCAGTTTTTCTGTCTGTGTATAATGGAGTAGTGACAGTGTTTCTGCTTCTTGAGATGTTGGCAGAATCTTCTTCCAACACTCTTGAACTCTTTTGCTGTAAGCACTAGAGTATGTTAAGATATACTTTAAGTACTTTTTTTTTTTGCGTAGGGAGGAATGTGTTTTTTTCTGTGTCATTCAGTCTTTCTCATTTGGCAGTAAGCTAGGAGACAGGCATGGTTAATGATGTATCTCAACAGCGCATTTTTTGGGATCGTAGTTTAAGTTTAGGAGTATGTCCAGTCTCCAAACTGCCTAGTGAACATTCTGTATTTGGAAACAAATGCCAGCTGGCTGTGGTTAAGGAGTGCATGCTTATTCTGCTCATGATAGCCGAAACATGCTCCCTGCTGTGTGCTTTTGGCAGCTTTGCACTGGCAATATGTCTCAAATGCCAGTTGCGTGTCCTCCTTTCTTCCTCAAAAGTGTGTCCCATAAGGCATGATTTAGCCTAAATAAAAATGTGCCTCTGTTAGACTGGGTAACATATGAGAAGAAAGAGACTTCTTGTTTTAAAAAATTGGTCTTTCTGAAACACCTGTAGTACATTATTTCCACTGTGGAAATAAAAAGATGATTATCATGTCTTCCTATACTTAGTAGCAAATTGGCCTTAAATTCCTGAAGACTTGATGGTTTTTGTGACACCAATTCTCAGACATACTACACTGAAAGAAATTGTGCAACTCTTTCTCAGTGGGAGCTCTGGGTGGAATTTCAGTCCTGAAGTAGCTGCATATCAAGTTTATTTGAAGCTCTAACTACATATCTGGTCAATATATTAATTACATTGGTGGTCAAATTAATCACATTAATTTGCAGTCTGAACATATAATCATCGCCTCTTATATTTCTTCCTATTTGTTGAATTGTGTTAGGTCAATAAACATCTAAAAAGGAGTGTTATATTATATGGAAAAGGTATCTTATGTGCAGGCAGCCTGACTTTTACAACCAAGTGTTGCAAATGTGCTTAGCTCAATTATTTGAAGCAGTTTATGCATTGTGGTACGTTGGATCCAAATTTATAAGAACCTGAAGATAAATAAATCCAGTCTGTGTTTCTTTGTCATGTTCAATCTTCAGTAACACTATAACAGGTTAAGGAAAGCAGTTTTAAAAAAATGAAACAACTAAACAAAACACTGAAATTTTCAATTCTATACTTGGAACAACTGCATTTAAGGTCAAGTCAACTGTAGGGTAAGTAATCTGTGCTTAGACATTGTCTTTAGAAATATGTATTTAAGATTCGTATTGCTTTTTCTTTGAGACTATCTCACACCTCCTTTGTTCGCAGCAGATCTTGATATTTGGCCAAATGGTAATTCTCAAACCATTTCAATGCCTGTTTCTTTTCTACACCAATGAAATTCTGTTGAGGTCTGATAAGATATGGAAGTTTAAAAATCTGTTTATTTTCTCTAACCTGTGTTCATTAGGAAGAAGTTACCACCTTGCCACAATCTCAAGCTTTCCCAAAGCTGGGATCATATAATTGCTAAAGAAGGGGAGGAACAGTACCCATTGGAAAATGCTGGGGTTTTGGTGACTGTGCTTCCATGTATCTGTTGAAGCCTGGTTGTGGTAGCTGATTTAGTGCTCCTGTTGCCCACTCTGCTTTCACAGTAAATAAGAACAATCTGTATTTCCCAGGCAGAAGGTAAAAAAGAGGGCCATACTGTGACCCTTCCTCAGACCCATAAGCTTACCTCTGGAGCCTGTTATCACTATCACATAGCTTTCTCTCTCTCTGGCTAGAAGGACGTGATTTGCTTGTTTTCAACAGCTAATCTACAGTGGTGCGGGTTTCCTTTCTAAGTTCTTAGTCACATCCATCATCCAACCATTTCCTGCATATCCAAGACCATGGGCACCTATGTTCAGGTACCTGAGTACTTTCATGGTTGTCTGTGCTACAGTGAAGTTGAGAATCAAATCTTGCTGTGGTCTGTGTTGGAGGAGCACTGTTGCACATTGGTTAACTTATACATGCTCTGAAAAAATGTTGGGTATGATGTGCAAAAAAAGGTATTTTAGAAAGTAGGTTGCAAAATCAAACCCTCAGAAGCTGTAAAGTGTCAGATTTATGTTATTTTCTTCTGTGCCTGTAATTGATGCAGGAATATAGATCTTGCAACTGTAATTTCATCATGTCCTAAACTTTGGGCACCTGGATTGGATAACTTGTGTTAAAAGACATGAGTGTGGCATGGTCATGGTATTTAGTAAACAGCAGGGTGGCATTTGTGCATGAGGAAAAACAGTGTTCACAGAAGAATGGTAATAGAATTCAGTGCTAAGTTATTATATATGTGAAGAAGATAAACTGAGTTGGTTCAACAGAATTTAAATTCCATGTCAGCTAAATATATTTGCATTGCATAAACTTAATGCAGATTCAGACCTGCAATAAGTAAGCATGTGTAACATGATTGATTTCAGTGGAGTTTCTCCCATTTGTGCTGGTGTTGAATTCTGCCTCTAGTCAAAAAGAAGTTTTTCTAAAATTTCTGCCAACACAGTTTTGTCTCGGAACAGCTTTGAGGCTTGCCAGCAGTGTTACTTCTTCTGTGTTATAGGAGCAGCTCTAGTTGCATGCCAAAATATGGTCTTATTTTTAAGTTGAAAAATAAATGAAACTTATGTAGAAATGGAAACTTTGTTGAATGCCAAATTCTGACCACGTTACTCCCATTAGAACCACTAGGACCACTTTTGCAATCTGTTCTGTCTTTATAGCATTAAGAAGTATTTCGCAATGTGGGAAGTAATGGAAAAAAATGAATGCAGGAAAAGCAGGAAATCTGCCAATGTCCATGTCTTTTTAAAAAAAGTTATAACCTACTTTCTGAGATGCGTTGTGTGCAGATATCCAGTTTAACCAGACTTCAGTTATGGCCAGCCAGCCTCCATTTTGAAAGTGTTACTCTGTAGAGAGAGGCAGATCAAAAATTTGGGTACCTAACCATATTCAACATAATCATAGTTTCTTTATGTTGACCTGTTTTCCTAAGACAATAAGATTGATGAGCATGGAAGCTCTGTCAGGCTTCTTTCCTTCCCATTTTCCTTAATTTTTAAACTTTTTGTCCCATGTAAGCAGAATTTTAAAAAGTTAATTCCAGTCAGATATGGGTTAAAACAGATGGAAGGGTATGGGAAGGAGAAATACAGTACTCAAGAAGAGATTGGTTTGCTCTAAGAGTATTTTCCTTAAATACTAACCTAGTAAAAAGGCCCAGATGTTTTGCCTCCAGCAGTGTGCAAGCAGTCAGATCCATTGAGGGCTTTGAGAAGAGGCTCTAGTGATTTTGGGCAGTCGTTGACTTTCAGCTTGCGTGAAAAGGATGGAACAGGTATGTCATCTCATCATTCCACCGTAAAAGGAAGGCAGAAATTTGTGTTACTAATCCAGAACGTTTTCTGAGTGGATTGCACCTAGAGTCTCAGCTTGGCCGTGAGCTGAAGCCTTCAGAGCAGTTACAGAAGTAAGTATAGTCTGGCTGAGCTCTGCAGGTATGATGGATGCTAAAGGAGACAACAGTTGTCATTGTAGCTTTTTGAAAGATATTCTGCCAGATAGCACAGATTAGCAAGAAGTCTAGTAAAACCTGAAATGTTTGCTGGTTTTGATGCTGAACAGTTCTTGGTATGCTGCTAAATGGCTGTAGTCCTGCTGATCTGTGGTTTAAGGACAGTGGCTTGCTTAGCACAACTCCTTCTGTGTTTGACAATAAGTTATTTGTAAACCAGTGCAGCTGGGTAGTGTTAAACTGTTGACACTCAGGATTTTTATCATGAGTTATCAATGAGGATTCATGAATAGCGTTATTAGCAGTGTACCTGCTAGGGAATGCATAGTATTTGAGGCTGAAGTGGATAATATATAGGATTACAACACAGAAGCTGGTCTAATGGACTGCCCTTCTGAATCTGTTCTTTCTTAGTACTGAACTTTTGGTCACATTGCAATCTGTGTAATGAAAGCTCTTATGTGAAGAACTGAATTCAGCTTGGGCAATGCAGAGTCCTTTTTAGACAGGAAACTGGGGGTGATGGATTTATGTTCTGAACGAGTAGCCCTTTATCTCAGATGGCAGATTTTATGCATCAGCCCCCTGCTTTCTAAGTTTACGCTGCTTTTGAGGGTGGAGTTGTAGTACTATTTCTATTTGCAACTGTCTGATACTTACTACTTTTATTTCAATTCATAAGATAGATCTTTACTTTGTACCTAAAGTAAGTTAATAATCATCTCCTGTAGGCTTTTGGCAGGGTGTGGTCATCTCTGTGGATCTTTGACTGTAGTAATCTCATGGACAAAAGGTGTAACTTGCCATAAATTGGATTTCCTTTGTCTCAAGCCTGAAATTACCTGTATATTTGAGTTTTAGAAAGAAGATGAAGATGTAGGGTGTAAAAAAGGCATATAGACACTAAGCTCCTACTGACTATTTGGTGCATAACTCCTGTTTGTATCTTTGCAGATCTTATTTTTTACTTGGTATATGTAGTGGATGTTAAAGGAGGAGAGCAAAGAAGCTACTCTCTACTACTTGGTTCTGTAATTATAAATACATTGGCTTTGGTATGAGAAACATCAGACAATAAGTCTTGGTGATGGTTAAGTTAATTCACTTTTAGAAGTTCAATAATTCATCTAAAAAGTGTCAGCATCTGGGTCTTGTTAATGGTAAGCCTTTCATTTCTGTTAAATCAATTGTGAATAATAGAATCCTTCAGAGAAAAGTGATGAAGTAAGCATTGATTTCCAAATTGAGTGTCTGATATTGGAGCATTAATAAAATGTAGAGCAAGCAGGCAACTGGTACTTCATACACTGATCACCTAAGTAGTAATCAGAGAAAATCAATAATTTTTGTGTATGGTGCTAGATCTGTTAACTTTTTGTCTGTCACCATTCATCATTGTGTCTATAATTTCATTTTTTTAATTGTTTTGATTTTTAGGGGCTTAATAGTGTGCATTGAATCAAGCATTTACTGTCAAGCTTTTGTGACACAGAAGTGGCATTGTCATATTGTCTGCTGTTTACTAGTGTCTGTCGTACTATTTTAGAGCTTTCTATAGTGACGGTCAGAGTAATGTCTATGTGTTTTCCAATTAGGTTAACTCTTCCTAGAGAGATTCCAAGCAGAGTTCGTGGAGTCCTCTGTTACTACCTCTTGCTAAGCTGTGAGGAGCTGGGTTGCTTACTGGTGTGTAGTCATGTCGAGTTTCACCGGGGTGTTATGAACATATCAGTAGTGATGGTAAGACTGTCAGAGAAACAGTTGTAGAAAACATCTTCAGAACAGACTCTTACTATGGCTTCCTCTGCAGCATCTTTCTTGGACTGTTCCTATCACCTTCTGGCTCTCTGTGCTTTGTTCCAGGCCGACTTGTGTTGCTGTAGAGCGCTGTGACTGTCTGGGTGTGTCAGAGGATGAGACTGATGCTGACATGTCTGGATTTTGGCCTTTGGTGGCTTTAATACAGAGGACAAAGTGTTTGGTAGTGGGAGAATAAGCGAGTGATCTTAGAGGGAGCAGTTGATAGTAGAACATCTGCCAATGCGTGGGAGGCCACAGGCTTTTGTGGATGGGGTACCTGTATGACTTGCACTTCAGCCTCAAAGTAAGTGAGTTTTTGTAATACAGTGTGAAGGTTACAGGTTTGTGGGTGTGGAGTTTATTTTTTTTTTTAATTCTGTTTGAAGGCTGAGTTCACTGGTTTTGTTTAGAGCTGCTAAGGACTGTCTTTTTTCTGTCCAGTATTGTGCTTACCAGTGATCCAACTTTGTTTAAAGCTGTATTCAATTTGTAGGGAAGCCCACATACAATCAAATCTGCTTGCTCTTGAAGTCAATGGGAGTAAAGGCTAAAACTGGATGAGGATTTGGCCCATAAAGCATAGCAAGAAAATTTAACAGTTATAATAAAACTCTTAAGGCAAATAAAATGTTCTAGCAGGTGTTCATAAATGTGCTTTATGCTCATAGACTCTGTTAAATGTTAATACTAAGGTCCTGCAGAAGCTGTGCATAAGGACTGTGCGAAGGAAGCAAATGTCTGTTAAATGTGCTGTGCAATATTGTAGCAAAGGTGGGTGGCAGTGCAATGCCATGCTACCTATTAGACTGAAATATGAAAGCTATTAGAGATTCTGCTGAATTTTCATTTTGTGAGGGAGTAGTTTTGAGGAGAGAACATATCATATAAAAAAACCCATGTGTTGTGCAAAACTAGAAGCCTCTTTGCAAGTATATGCAGTTTTATTGGATGTATGCAGAGCTTATTACGGACAACTACTAACATACTGTATTAACAATAAATTTAAAATAAGACAGTACTTGTGAGGAAAATAATATCTGAAAAGCAATTTTATTTTTTGTATATTTCATTTTCCTTGAATTAAGGTTTTTTTCATGCTTTAGACCAACCCACAGGCAGAAGTCCTAACATGACCCTAAATGCATTTTGAGGATAATGGGTGTTGGCAGGATTTTATATTTAGATCTTTGTCTTATGCTAACTTTTAATATTTTTTAAAAAAATCCATCACTTCACCATCAAAGCACTTCTTCATCAAAGCACAGTGAGGTCCGGTTTAGCTTTCCAGGAGCTTTCTGGGCTTCTTCCTTTCTGTCTCCTAGGGGAAGGATTAGTTGGCTTTTTCATCAGGTTTTGCAGCATGCACTAAGAGCTGCTAGCTTGTACTGTCTTGGTTTCTTCTAGCAGTTAATTTCATTAGGATTCAGGTCAAACCCATGGGACAAAAAAATATCTCTGTGTCCTGGAGTCAGTTCCTAAAATGACACCATGAATGCAGCAGTCATTGTTAGAATGTGTTTTGTTGGTGTTTGATTAATTGACTGAGTTATCATCTCATCAATGCTCAGTCATTGTGTTGCAGGATAAAAGCAACCACATATTACAAAGATACCTCTTTGCCAGTTAACTTCTTAATTTTCTGCGCTAAAAGAGAATGCATTAGCTTGGAAAACACTAAGATTGCTGAGTGAGGGGAGGTCTTTCACATCACATTTAGATCTATCAAGTCACAAGAGTCGCAGCTGCCCTTGTAGTGCTTACCACTATCAGAATGTCCACATAATGTCAGAAAGACTCTTCCACCGTTGCCTTGATCTTGTCCTTAACTATCTGTTCCCTGCAGTGGCAGTACTGGCATTTTTTTTTAGCTGATGATGGTGAGGGTGTCTTGGAAAACTTGCTTCATTCTGCCTTGTTGTAAAAAGGATTGGAGTATTTACTTACACGGTTAATTTTCATCACTTGTTTGCTGAACAAAATCACAGGACTACCAGGGCGGTGGGACCTCTTAGCTTTCTCCTCTGTAGTAGCGCTGCACTAGTGTGCTTATAAATTTTCAAAGCAAGGCTGAGGATCATCAGCAGCTAGCAGACTGGGAGTTCCCTCATGTAGTAGAGTATCTTTTCTTGTAATTCTTCTAGGACAAGGGGGTCTAGTAGAGAAACAGGGCAGGGAAAGACTAGGAACTGTTCTTAATTAAGTGAAAAATATGTCAGTACTTCTCTTGTAAGTTGTGGCTCTTCTAGAATAGTGATATTCATGCAGAACTTTTAATTGTGCAGTGCATTACAAATGCATTGTGTGAGAATTAAATGTTAATTGAGGCCATTATTTTATGAGTGGACTATTTATACAGTAAAGTTATTTGAAGTAATGGGCCATGAGTGCATTTTGTTTATTAACTTCCCCAATGCTCATTCTTCTATATGGTTTCTTGTCACAGGGCAGTAGTTTTGAAATGGAAGGCTCTCCAGTGACAACAAGACCTGCAACATATGAGGCATGTTACTTGCAAATAGTGTGTTTTGTTAATTTCAAGATATGGAACAGCATACTGTTAAAGCGTTTGGAAGACTGAGCTTTCAGGTGACTTTCTATCTGAGGAAAAAAATAAAAATACAGAAGAAAAGGGTATTTTTTTCCCTTTGCTTGATTCAGGTACTTAAATGGTTTTCCTTCTTTTTAAAGATGAGAAACTAGGGAAACTAGGGTAAAGAAAATGATTTACTTTGTGTGGGATTGTGAAGGGAAGTCTGGCAGACAAGGAAATTAGATTGAGATCCCCTAAATGTCAGCCCAGCTCCATAACTACTTTTTCTTTCTAAAATGTCTGTCAGAAATGTATAGCAAAGTTTAGATTTAGTGGAATTTCCTTAGGACAACTGCTCTGTGGCCCTGAGGGTGTGGATACCCACAATTTGTATCAATTCATTACCCTTTGAAGTTGAGAGTACTGTATCTGTTATTAAAACTAAAAAAGACAGTGTCAAGCCAACATACTTGCAATGATATTTTGGCTTTCCTTCTCTAATTGTTTAATGGAATTAATATGAACATTTTAGCTGTGAAGTTGGACAGCTGCAGCAGGATGTAATTTAACTGGCTCTTCTTTCAACACATTCTGGCAAACTTTACAATATGCAATGTTATAAAAGTCCCATTTATCTGTCATGTAGTTTTCCTGCACGTCCTTAATTTCCAGTTATTTATCCATTGTTTTTTTAAAAGGCCAAGTTCAAATTCCTCCTCATTTCTTGGTCATGATAAAATGCAGTGCAAGGCAAAAAAACCTTGCATGCTACCTTCCGTCTCATCAAAGATGCTGGGACTTGTGCATGAGCAGTGGTTACTTGAGCAACTGCAGCATTATGTGATGCAGTGTATAACTGTACTACTTGTCTGTTCATCACATCTGATCATGGTTTCCTGTAGATGCTGAGAGACCATTTTTGCAGTTCAATCTTTTGTTTGCTGCATCTAAGCTCTGTTTCAAATTCTTTTGTCCAAGTGAGGAAAACATGAGGAAGTTGCCTATAGATCCGTGTTAAACTCTTGTGTTCTGGTAGAAACTGGTTTGCGGGTGGTTTTTGTGGGTTTTTTTGTTTGTTTGTTTGTTGTTTTTTTTAGTGGCCTGCTGTGTGCTTAAGAAATTTTGTAAGCATTTATTGTTCTTTGATGTGTTAACAGTACATTTAGGCTCTGGATTTCTGAACGTTGCCAAATGGACACAGAAGAAACAGCTAGCTGTAGATAAGGGGGGAATATTGTGTTTATTTATATAATAATTGTATGTTAATAATATAGAGAGAGTGTATGACAGTTTAATGAGGTTGAAATACCATTGGGTTGACCTGGCAATCTATAATGCTCACTGCAGCACGGCCACTACCTTGCACACATTTTGTGCAATTCTGGAGGCGGCAGCTAGGAGTGCCATCATCCCAGTGAGCTCCTGGGGAAGTCGGTTGCTGCGTGTGCCCGTGGGACTGTGCCAAGCCTTAAAATCTGACTCTCAACTGGGACAGGTTTGTACACTCTAATCAATTACGAAATTGAGCATTGTCTATTTTCTTACAAGGTGCTGCTTTCTAGCCCTTGGTGGTTGTGTGGTGTCCAGAGTTGCTTATCTGGGGAAGCTTACAGAGCTTTTGCAGGCCACCAGGTTCAGAGTCTGGAGACAGCTGGCTATAGCAAGCAAAGAACTGTGATAAATGATAACATGGGAAAAAACCACACATGCAAGGGTCCTGAATGAAGTCAAGATTAAAGTAATTTATTCTGGATGATTTTAACAAAAAGGCAACTCTTATAATTTTAAAAGAATACCTTATAAACTCATCTTGTAAAGATAAAAGGTATCAAGCACAAAACCATGATATTATATCAGATACCAATTACTGCCATTTCTTAATGTACTTCTGTTTTTTTGTGTTTGCATTTATTAAATATTTAGAAGTTCAACTGTAGATATTTTTAATCAAAACCAGAATTTCCTCACAAAATGGGTGATTACATCATTTGCACATTTATATTGTAAGACATTTTAACGATATAAGCATTTTTTCATTTAGACAGCAACCATAATAAATTGAAATAAAATTCAGCCTTGATTGATGTTCTATGTGTCATGTACAGGGCAAGTCCCATCTATTAAATGTGGTTTGCCAAGGCAGCAATATTAGTAGGATTTGAATGTTTTTCTTATTAAGGAGAAAAATGGTCAGCAACATCAATAGCATCTGCTCCAAAGACCATGGTAAATGGAAACTGCCTGCAGCACATTTGAATTCCTCACTGTATTTGGGATGAAGGTACGATGCAGGCAGTGAGAATTTTTTTTTCCCTTGAAAATTAGGATAGACTATTACAGTTCTTAGGATGAAAGAGAGAGGCTGATTACAACATAATGGAGTGTACCATATTCATCTCTTTGAAATACGACCTTACTCGGCCTTTTCCATTTTACAATCGATTCTCTCATTCCCTTAATGAACCTGTGCGTTCATCAGTCTTCCCTGGAAGTATGCACATGAAGTATCACAGTAGTAGAGAGTAATTGTCTGACAACCAAGTGCAAGGGAAGTGTCTCTCTTGTAGTCTTGTTCAGTAACATTATGGACCTTTAATGCATCACATCAGGTTCCATATTGTTTTGTTAAAAATTATGCAACCATATTTTTCTTAGTTGTTCATAGTTTTTCTAAAATGGTAGCTTCAGAAAACTGGTTCTACATCATCTGGCTTTATTTCTTTTCAGAACAGTACATATGTGTAAGACATGACGTATAGGAAAGATAGGTCTAAGTCTGTGCTCTGTTATCAGGTACTGAGATTTAATAAACTGTAATATTATGTTAAAGGAAGAGAGGCAGGGCTCTTAGAGAAGAATAAAAATGCGTAAAGTTAAGTAGATAATTAGTGGAGGTACCATCATTTGGAAGACGTAATTTCTAAGCGATCAGATGCCTAGTATGTGACTTTTGTATCTTTTGGCTATTGATGGGATTAGGTGTAAAAAGAGAATACTGTTAAAAACTATATTGTATATTTTATTTATACGTGTGTGTTGTGTATTTTTGTAGGTATTTTAATATGAATATAGATTGTTTATATAACTATAAACTAATATGTATTGCATATAATCATAACTAATTTAGAAACTATTTATAGATGGTTTAAATACATGTATGTGTATATGTGTATAGTTTTATTAGCTGGTACCCTGGATCATACTATGAGCATATTGCTCGCTATGTTCACTGCTGGGAAATTGGGAGAGCAGGGAATGTGGGACAGACTCCTTCATACCCCAGTCTTCCTTTAGTCACAGAGCTGCCAAGAAGGCTGAGCCTTACTGGGAACTACTCAGGAGAGTCGGCCTTATCAGAAGACATTGAGAGTAAACCACAAGCAGAATAAACCAAACAGAGGAAATTTGCAGAAGCCTGAAAACCTTTGTAATGACAATTTTATTGGTGTTCTAAGCATTTGATGTGTCACCACCAATGAATTGATAAAAATGACCATGAAATAAAGATTGAGCTTGGAGAGGAGCAACAGTCCTGCCTGTTATGTCAAAAAGATAATTTAACATGTCAGAAAGCAGCGTTTCCTTTTGATTAGGCCAAAGTCAGTGTCCTGAAGTGTGAAAATTGCCTTGAACAGCAGTCCTATTCTGGTCATGAACTGTTGTTTAGGACCAGAGGTAAGAAATAACTAAAAGTAAGGTTAATTTTATAAAACAAGATAGAAAAAAAAATCCTCACGTTTTGGATCACGTTAGGGCTATTAAAAGTTTTTTATTACTTTGGAAGAAAAAACACGTTTGCAAATGTAATTCATGTTCTTTTTATATCATATCTTTTCACTTTTGATGAAACTTCTGTTTCTGAGTGGTATGATCCAAAGTGTATATGTTGCAAGTGTGTTAGTGGCTGCTTCTTCAATTTACCCATTTCCCTTAACCTGCTCTATAGGAATCACAGAATCACAGAATGTTAGGGGTTGGAAGGGACCTCGAAAGATCATCTAGTCCAATCCCCCTGCCAGAGCAGGAACACCTAGATCAGATCGCACAGGAACTCAGGACTGTGGATCTTGTCAGGTTTTGGCCATTTCTTTAGTTTGGGTTAGTGTAGCTGACTCCATGCAGGTGGGATTGACTTTTTCCTTTTTTTTTAATGGAAACCTTACTTGGAAACACTACATCCTTTTTTTGTTGTTGTTTGTTTTATTAAAGGAACCTTCAATATGCTGTCAGGATATTTCGTTCTGGTAGGGAGTCCATCTGTAATATTAGGGTTCAGCTGAAAACTGACAGTTGGAAGGGTGGGTGTGTTTTGGTTTTTCAAACGTGAAAAAGAAAAACCCTGCTAACGGATTTCCATTTTTGTAATCTGGAAAATTGTGGACAGGATGGTTGAAAATGCGATCAATTTAATTCACCAATTTATTGCCGGTTATTCTTTCTGTGGTTGATGTTGCTTGCACAGGAGTGAGACTTCTGCTAAGCAGAGAGCTTGGTTGTACAGAACATGGTTTAACGTGGAGGTGTCCCAAGAAGCCTGACTCACTGGCTGCGTGCAGGAGAACCTGTGGTAGCACATTGACCATCGCCTGCTTGGGGATGTAAACTCTGCTTGCAGTATTTCTGTAATGTTTCAGCGTCTTTGTTATCTCATCATTCATCTAGCATACGTACTCTCCTGTATTCAGCAGGGGCTCTGCATCTCCCATGTACAAAGTGACTGGGCCCCATTCAGAAAGCATATATTCAGTGGAGGTACTTAATGTGTCTGCTTGATGATTAGACCAAAGCCTCAGCTGATGTCAGTGGCACATTTATTTGGGGCTTTCCATGAACAGGGATGGGTTCATGCTGAAATGCCTTTGAGTAATGATGAATTAAATGGTCTGTTGTACACTCTTCAGAGGACTTGAGGATGATTTTTTAACCTGTGTTAGTGATGAAGAAAAGTAACTGTTTGCTCTTTTCCATCTGATCAGAACCGTGTTACAGCAGATCATAGAATCATAGAATGGTTTTGGTTGGAAAGGACCTTAAAGATCCTCACAAAACAGGCTGTAATGGGTCAGCGTGTCTGACCTGAACAACTTCAGACCTGTGAGAGGAGAGCTTGCTGGGAGGGCAGCCAGAAAACCTGATCTACATCCTGGTGAGCAATTTGTTGTCTTGTGGTATTAAGCACATTTATGGAGGCTTTTGGTCAAGGTCCATCTTTCAGAAGATTACTGGGTACTTAGATAATTTACATTTTGTATGTAGTAGATAGCAGGAAAAAGGAACCATTATTTTTCTGCACATTTATTAACAACCATATTCATGGTCTCCAAAAAAATTTTAAGTGGAGATTAAATTAAAAGGCTATATATGTTTTAATATTTGTTTTCTGATTTTTTTGAGTTCACAAGGCTCATGCTTTTCAATTTTTTTATTTACTTAATTCACTTAATTTTTAAGTGAAAGATGTGATGGTTAAGTTGTAGCAGTACAACAGAAACTCCAGACTGATATTGGCAGAGTTGGAAATTCATTAACTGAAGTATGAAGGAACAATCTATGATTGCAAGGTAGTAGTCCAATGAAGAAAGGAAGCTACATGCCTGTGGTCCATCTCACTTTTACATCCAGCATTTATTATATTGATCCACTAGAGAAAATAAATAACTTACCATTCTTCTTCTAAAATATTCAATTCAGAATTACTTCTCTTAATCACTTTGTGATGGCATGGTCTGCATCTTAAGTTACTGGACTGCTTTGCTTCCCAGCTTCAGTAATGTTTGTGGTTTGTTACCTGCTCTTGTTCTGGTACTTTTGCTGATAATATGTACTATCAAGGTGAAATGTATTGCCTCCTTGGATGTATTCAGATGCTGTATTTATAGCTATGGAGATAAATGCTGTTTTTGCTTTAGAAAGCTGTTTCTTCATGTAGGAAATGACCATCTGATACTGTGCTTTTAGGAAAAAAAGATTCCTATAGGAATATTTCTGAATTGTTGATTGTGATGATTTTGGATGGAGACACAATAGCTGAAATAAACAAGGACAAGCTGTTTTTAAAGCCATAAAAGAAATTCCCCCCTCAAAAAAAAAAAAAAAGACAAAAAATGCATTGAGAATGGAGTCTAAATGTAGCACTTGCTGCTGTGAAATTGTGTCTGACCCATTGGAACAGTTTCTTACCAAAGGCTGACTGCAACCTAGTGTACCAAAGAAGTTTCTAAAATCCCAGAAATGGAAGTGCTTTCTTTATACATCTTAGGTACATTTGTGAGCTGACATTTAAATGGATACAGGTTTTGTGTGCTCTTAGAAGCATTGCTGTTTGCAGGCTTTTGAGGTTAGAAGACTGCCTTTTGGGACAAATGCTTTTTCAACAATAGGAGTGAATTTCACTAGTATGTAGTATTTCAAACTGGATTGTTGCCCCACTTTTCGATTGCCCAACTAAGCACTGAGAAGAAAGAAAATATATCCGTTGTTGGTGGCAGCAGCAGCCAGACAGGCTTAGTGAAATATTGTGAGAATTTGATGATTCACATCAAAGCATAACCTCTCCTTTGCCTGGTTATGTTGCTGCCTATTGAAAGGGCTTGTTGGATCACAGGATGTCTGTGGCCCTTTTCGGCATTCACAGTATAATTCTCTTAGGAAGAAGAGGTAGAGAAAGGTACACAAGATGATAGACAATAATAGATTGTGTCTTGTTATGAGTGTTTCTACAACTAGGTCCGAGGAAGAAGGTACAGGTACAACTAAAGATGATGACCAGGTACAACTAAAACTAAACCAGACTATTATTTTGTGTTAGCAGACACTAATGGATATAATTTTTTTTTTTTTGCTAGACTTTCAGGAGGTCCCAAGCTGCTATCCTATAAGAAAAATTTAAGAATATTGAATGCAGAAGTATGAGGCAGACTTGCTGGAACCATTCCTTTTGCAGGAGTTGTGGTGTAGTGTAACTCAGGGTTATACTGTCTTCTAGGATGTGTCATGCTCGGAGCCCCTCGGACATTTGTCAGTGTGGACTTTATAGGTTAACGGGAAGATGTAGGAATAAGAGAAATAGGGTGAATGTTACTAGTGTTATTGTTGTATAGTGATCCCAAAAGATGAGTAAAAAGATGGTGGAATTTGTGGGTGATATAAAATGAATTGGAGGAAAGTTGAGGAACTTTAGGGAGTATCTAGCAAAGTTTAGGGAACAGACACCGTAATTGCAGATGAAATTTTGCAGCTGACAAGCTCAAGTCTTCTGAGTACATAATTTGACCTAATTGCATGTTGCTGAGTATTAAATTAACCACAACTGCTGCAGGGAAAAAAGCTACCAAGTTAGGCTTTTATCTGTCTCTTTAAAAAAAAGTAAAAAAAGAAAAAAAAATTTTATAAAACAGAATGTCAATGATTCCTGGTTAGTAGTTACAACTGGTTTACATCATGATGCTTTGTAATGGGAATACTGCATTTTGTTTTGTATTACTCTTAAGACAATACAATAAAATAGAGAAGGACTGCAGAATGAGCAGAAGTGATTTGTGGAATCAGAAGGAATTCCTTATGACGAGGTACTTGAAAGGAATAGAACCAGCTTAGTGAGGTTAGAGGATGAGCGGTCAGTGGGGTGTGTGTATAAATAAATCATGCACTTTAACTTGCAGCAAGAACAAAGAACTACATTGAAAGGCAATAAATGGAGATAACTGCAACTTTTTTTTACACTTTTAAAATTATTTGTATTACGTACTTTTTATTATTTTTGTTACATATATTACATATATTACATATGTATTATGTAAGTTCTACACGAACTTGTGGCAAAAATAGATATCACAGTCTAAATGCATGAATTCAAAAAGAAAAACTGACATTTACATGGATGATTAGAATTTGTGCATGAACAGAAGTTAGGATAAACATCCCCTTTTCTCCCAGTGTTTTAAGTCATAGTTACAGGAAAAAAACAATTTTACTATGGGTAGGTTCACAGAATCACAGAATCACAGAATGTTAGGGATTGGAAGGGACCTCAAAAGATCATCTAGTCCAATCCCCCTGCCAGAGCAGGAACACCTAGATCAGATCACACAGGAACGCATCCAGGTGGGCTTTGAATGTCTCCAGAGAAGGAGACTCCACAACCTCTCTGGGCAGCCTGTTCCAGTGCTCTGTCACCCTCACTGTAAAGAAGTTTTTTATCATATGCAAGTGGAACCTCCTATGTTCCAGCTTGAAC